>JXCR01135646.1:2332-42981 GCA_002079205.1 Phalaenopsis hybrid cultivar | reverse complement strand
GGGGAAGCTAGCTGTCTGTTTGGTGCAGCTGTGTGAAAACAGCTGTGGGGTAACTGTTTCTGGAAAAATGACCATATTGCCCCTGTTTGTTTAAACTGTTCATAAATTTATATATTTATATATTAAATTGATTAATATATGTGAATATATAAAACTAACTATAATTATGGTGTAAATTTAAGTATTTAGTATATATATAGATCGGTAAAATAATCTTCCACAACCATTTATGAAAAATTTTTAAGTCTTAATAAAGTAATTTAATACATCACCAGGGCACATAAAGTAACTTCTACTACCAAACACTCACAAGTTACAATTGTTTTGTCTTTCTAACAAATTACAAATCAATCACATATTAACCAACGCATTAGTAATCTATTCTCGAATGGCCGCCATTTCAATTGCACCTTCCCCTTCCTTAGAATCACTCAAGAGTAACTTCTATAATGTTTAACGTTTGTTTGTCAAATCAGTACACATTTTCTGGTGATAAGACTTTAAACTAGGCAAATTTCAGCAGGAACTATATTCTTGCTACTTCCTCTATTACCCTTACTGCTATTTTCTGTGTGGCGTATAGCAGGTTTTTCTTCCTGAACCTTGAAAGAGACAAGGTGGAACCACAGGAAATTTTAGCATACCATTCATATTATTCTATGTGATATAACTCTGTACTCATAAAGTTGAATAGGAATTTCACTCCATAGAAGATTTGGCAAATATTTTAAATTCCTCCTGCCTCCACAATACTAGGAAGTCCAGGATCTGCTACGTTAATGNCCCAAATTTTCATTTAATAAAAAGTATAAAGATCGAACAATGATGGAGAAAAAGGATAAGTACAACAAGAAACACTCTATAAGCATAGAGTAAGGTAATCTATAGAAGAGTAATTCATGTTGGCTTGGGCAGAACAATAACAGATCAATGTAATGAACAAGATTTAACATTTACCTTTTTCTTTTAAATTCGATCACCTATTTTTATTGAATATTTTTTAAAAGACAATTATTAAGTTCTCAAGTTTATCACAGTAATATAGTAAGGCTAACATAGACAATCAAAATTACTCTAAAAATACTAGAAAGGTATGCCTTATATTTGTTCAATAAGCAACATTTCTCACTCTTGTTATCTTGTAGTTACCTTCCAAAATTACAAGAGAACCAAGTATGTATATCTCAAAGGGTGAACTCACCCAAGAAGGAGAATAAAGAGACGAGCTCAATACAAATTTGCCAACCGAACTCGGAGACGAACTCACCAAATGGGATCCAAAACAACCATCCAGTCAAATTTGTGGCATTAAACTTAACAAGCAGAAAGGCAAACTCATATGCCTACTAATGAGAAGAATCGATCAAGGCACAAGAACGACCACATTTTTACTGTACCAAATCCAATGAACCAACCAAATCAGATAAGCCAAATGACCAGAACTACCACTCGTCTCAAGTTACTAGGAGATCCATCGACTCCTCCATAGGTCAACTGCATAAGGATCATAGGCCTTTTATATTACTTTATATTTTTCACATGTACTGCGCATTATGTAGCCTTTTCTATTTCGCTCAAGTACCTAGATCTCAAATATATAAATAAAGGATCCTAAGGAGAGCCCAAGTTTTAATTCTTCTAGCCCACTACTCAACAATATTATTTTCTTGACCCTTCTCTAGTTGGTTCATTCTCTTCTTACGTCTCTATTTCTTACCATTCACTATTTCTTTGGGCCCGTAAGACTTAAGTGTGACCCATATACAAATCAAAATAAAAAAAACAATGATAATGGAAATGATGATGCTACAGAATCACTAGAACATTGCGTAATAACTCGTGTAAAAAATAGAAATAACGGGGTTAATGAACTCTAACATAGCTTCCAAACCTAGCTAAAGGATATGGCATGACTAAAACAAAAATGAAGTCAATATTGCTTCTTCAATCCTAAACCTGATTTAAGCATGGTAATTATAAACTTCACGATATGTATAAGAGCCATGAAGCTCCAATAATGCAAGATATATGAAAGGGTTTATGTATTCAAGTTGCTCAACATTGCAAAGCAGCTATTTTAGTCGACGACCTTCAATCAAAATGAATTGAACCAAAAATATGAATTTTGGTTTACAAAGCTAAAATCTGAAAAGAGAATAAAATGCATGCTAAGTGTGTCCTTATGTTTTTACCTTATGATTAGTTTTTTTAAGTTCACTATTTGTGCAAACCAGACAAGAATTAGTATGAAATGTTGTATACAACATATCGTTCTTCATACAAGTTTTCGGAATAAGTATGGCACAATCTTCAGATGTTTGTGCCACCAAATGATTCAAAACATTACAAAAAAAAATTATTGGTTCAACTTGAGCTACGAAATTTTGTCTAACACTTTTCTAAAGTCTAAGAGCTTATGCGAGATTTCAATATGTAGGATGATGAGACTAATGTAACAAGAACATTCCATGGTGATCAATTGTATAGGAGAGGATTTTTTTTCTACTAAACTATAGAAATAACCAAACAGTTGGATGTTATTACATGCCATATTATTGAAACATGGAAACATACGTTTGGATTGAGTATCAAAATAGACTAAACTCTAAGCAACCAATAGATCATTGCTCATGCTTCCAATTAAAAGCACACAATACCCAACTATCTCAAGTTAGAACATTCCCAATGCAACGGTTAGCCTTTTCAAAATTGGGTAGATGTGCTCGGAGCCCTGTAGGATCATGTTGATGTAATAGACAGAGAACTACATCCTTAGCTACTCTCCCACTAAAACCAAACTAATGGCTTCAAAGCCAACCTCGAGGTACAAGGACTGTTCTTCATTCGACCTCGGGGTTTGAAATAATGGAGATGATGCAAGGAAACTCTTCAACTGCTGAAAAGCTTGCTCTTCATTGGTGATCGATAAAAAATTCTTAGCATTCCTTAGAATCTTGAAGAAAGCTGCGCACTTTTCTTTGGATCTGAAGAGGAAGTGAATTAGACCTGCAATCTGTTAGTTTATGAAGCTCTTTGGTGTTGCGAGACGACGACATGTTCACAAGCTCTTGAACCTTCAAAGGATTAGCTCTGATCCATTCGAGTGTTAGCAGATACTATAGGAACTATCCTATTTTAGCCCCGAATGTGCACTTAAATGGGTTCAATCCTATATTATATTTTCTTGGTATTTTGAAACTTTTTTAAGTTATTTATGTGTTGTCCAACAAATTTACTCTTGATTAGTGTGTCATTAACATAGAATTCAATATTATTTCATTTTGGGATGACAAATATTACATCAATCATTCTCTAGTATGTGGCACCTGCGTTCTTGAACTCGAGACATTAAATATAACAGAAAACTCCCTTTCATGATGATGAACGTGGTATTCTCAGTATCCACAGGATGCATTTTTATTTAGTAATACGCAAAAAAACATCCAAGAAGCTCATGACCGAGTAACCAACAATCGAATCTACGAGTGCAATAATCAATAGAATGGGGTAGTTGTCCTCAAGTATGATATGTTAAGGCTAGTGAAGTCGACACATGTTCACCATTTGCCATTCGGCTTCGGGACCATCACCTTGTTCACTACATAATAAGTGCACTACACTTCCTTGACGTAGCCTACCACTAGCAGCCTTAACACTTCTTCTAAAATCATTTATGCTAATGTGAGTGTCACCGACCTCGTCTTCTATTTGATGGGTCAAACTTTCAGGTCCATATTAAGCTGGTGATTGGTGACATCAGCAGTGACTCCTAGCATATCCTCAGTCGACTAGCGAACACATCATGATATTCCCAGAGTGAGATAATGTAATAATCCCTACGACCTGCATCAAAAGCCATACTTTATCGAAACAATTTATTGGCTTCTCTGACAAGGATCTCTTTGAACACTTAGCTTATCTCCATGCCACTTCCTCATTGGATGTCCAGCACAAAGCTCTCCCAATGTATGTTGCTTACCGTCCATAGGTAGCAATTGTGTGACTGTTCTAGGTTGCCACTGACAGTGATCACTTCACTTTCTTCTAAAAAAATTACGGCTATATAGTAAGTCGTGATGACAACCTTGCAAATGTTGAGGGAACGACTGAATATGACATTATAAGTTGCTAGTGAGTCGAATATGATAAAGTTGAACAACAACAACAAAGCCTTAAACCGACTGCGTGGGGTTGGCTGCATGAATCCTTTTTCTCCATTGCATCCTATTTAGTGCCATATTTTCATTTATTTTTAATAAATTAAGATCATTTTTTATACAATAAGCCCAAGTCTACCAAGGTCTACCTCTGCCTTTCTTAACATAAGTCAAATTTAAAACATCTACTCTCCTAATCCGATAATCAGATGGTCGGCGTTTAATATGACCAAACCATCTAAGACGACTCTCTCAAATTTTGCCCGTCACTGGAGCAACACCAACCCTATCACGGAGATATTCAGTTCGTATTTTGTCACTAAGTGTAAAGCCTCTTATCCACCTAATCATTCTCATCTCGGAAACACTTAACTTAATATTATGTTTCTCTTTTAAAGGCCAACATTCAACGCTATAGAGCATTGCAGGTCTCATCACCATCTAATAAAATTTTCCATCAATCTAAGTGGTACTTCTCTATCACACAAAAAGCCTGAAACATTCCTCCACTTCAACCAACCAACTTGAATTCTACTATTAACATCCTCATCTATATCACCATCGCTTTGAACAACAGACCCAAGGTATCTAAATCATTCACACCTTTTAATAATTTGATCACCCAAAGTTACACTGCTGTCACTAGAGCTACTACTACTAAAATTACATTCCATGTATTCAGTTTTAGTTCTACTCAAATGAAGGCCTTTAGAGTCCAATGTAGACCTCCATAATTAAAGTTTTTCTTGGATTTTTTCTCTCGTCTTATACAAGAAAAGGATATCATCAGCAAAAAACCTACACCAAGGTATATCTTCCGGTAAATGTCCAGTAAAATCATTCATAACTAAAGTAAAACGATATGGACTTAAAGCCAATCCCTGATGTAATCCAACAGAAATAGGAAAATAATTGGTCAATCCTCCTTCACGAACACAAGTAATAGCTCTAGCATACATATCTTTAATGACTTGAATATAAGTCATATCAACACCTTTCTTCTCAATGACTCTCCAAAGGATATCTCTTGGAACCTTATCATAAGCCTTTTCTAAATCAATAAAAATCAGATGTAGATCCTCCTTATTATCTTTGAATATGATATAGTTGATCATGGTAGTGAATTTTTATCGCCCTCGCCCCAAGTGATATGCAGAGTATCAAATCACACCCAAGGAATAGAGTGTCAAGAAGGAGAGAGAACATGGGAAGAAAACTAAGCAAGATGAGAAACACCGAAGAAGGTTTTTTTTGTGGCTCCAAGGAGTAGAAAATTAGAATCTGATTTATATTTAATACCCTTATTGATAAGGATTGGTTTCCATAAAATGATATGTTTAGGCATATCTCATCCCTAGACCNAAAAGTGAGGTATGATAACATGTACGTAAAAAGTGAACTTTAAATGTTAGATATGTAAATACGTAGAAATTGAGTGTTATGTATATAAATATGTTTTTAATTTAAAGTGTTCTTAAGTACAAATATTGTTTATGTGAGAATATCAGGGCAACTAAAGTATGAATAAAGAATCTGAGCTTAGTCTCCTCCTTATGATGAAACTTTGGACTTGTATATATTATTGATCGTTTGTATCTTCTTCTCCATCCTTTTAAGGTTTTACTAAATCTCAAAGTATCCTAAATTGTCCATATAATTCCTTAATTTCTTTGAGTTTTTGAATTTTATTATTTTGGTACATAATAATGGTGTTGTGAAGATAGCACCATTTCATTTATTGTCTAATATTATAATACATGTTTTGTGGTTGATGAATAGCAAACTTGACTATGGTTTAGCAACAACTTAAATATGGGATAACATCAATAACTAAAAATTCAAAAATCTAGGATGGAATTAAAGATGGTCAAATCGGGTAATGATAGCTTAGGAATTTAGGTGCATCAATTAGATTTAGCAATTAATAGTGAGGTGGATATAGTAACAATGAGAGGAGAGTTTATATGAGGAAATTGGGAATGGTGTGGAAAGAAATTGGACAAGATATGGGGTTAGACTAGTTGATATGGTTAAAGCTAACATGACCAAGATGGCTTAGGAAGTACAAAGAATTGGTGGAGATAGATCACATACAAGTGCATGGATAAGTTTTTTATAACTATATTAAGTCTCAAAGAATGTACGATTATTACAAATAAAAAAAATAAAATACTAAAAAAGAAATGTGTCTGTGTAGAGAGAGAGGCACACACATAAGGCTTTCTCAAGACTTCAAAAAAAAAATGTTGTGGAAACTAATTAGAAGATGCTCATAGGCACTTGGTATCATAAAAGGGATAAGGAGGCAAACTAATGCTTCTTTTTTATTCATATTTGGTTAGTCCAAAACTCTCACAAGAAGTTGATTTGTAAATTTAGAAGGACTCTAAGGACTTATAAAAATAACTAAAACAACTTACTAAAGCTAATTATAAATGATCCATGTAGACTCATTAACTCGTCGAAATCTACCCCCATTATATGTTTTCTATTACTATTAATACAAATCCATAATTGGACAAGCGATAAATGGCAAAATTAATTTCGACAATAACTTAAGTTTTGGGGCATGAGAGAAAGAGAGAACATAGGATGGAGACGCCTAACTCAAATTTTCATTCATACTTAGATTTCTTTTAAGGGAAGGGGTGGTAATGATGATAAAAGATGGGATATCCATAATATGTATGATAAAATAGGACAAACAATAATGTAATTTTAAATTTATTTTCTCATAATAGAAAAAATTATAAAAATAAGTCTATAATTTAATTTATCAGTGAAATATGCCCAAAATTTATTTCAATACAAAATGCCTCTGTTTTTTAAGTATTGTCTAATCCATTGTTAATATTCACCAATCCAAATTTGAACAAGCTTTGAAGAAAATTTAAATTGTATAAGAACATGGTTTGCGTCTATTTTTGAATCTTATCTGAATTTTATTCAAACTATGTTGAATATGATTAGAACATGGAACAAACAAAATTTAAGTGAAGTTTGAACATCATATACATATAGTATGTAAATGATTTGAATAAAGTATAAACTTGAAACACAATATAGTGAATTATATAGTTGATACAACAAAGTGATTTGAAAAATAGTAGTAGAATATAAGATATATAAATATGACAACAACCATAATAAAATAAGATGAATTTCAATGGATATGACAACTTGCTAACAAAATTATCATAGATAGCAGATTAGGATTAGGAATGAGTTAAACAATTTGACTCTCAAGTCTTTGAAGAAGACTTACATTATGTCAGTTTATGAACAAAAGAGATGTTCTATCTCTAGAACTAAAAATTAATCCCCTTCCATATCATCTTATAAGTCCACTATTAAATCCACTCTTCCCATTAACCCACCTTATTTGCCTAAAACTCTAATTAAAAGGAGTTTTAAGAGCCCTAAGGAATTAATTATTATCACTCAAAGTATCCACACAACTAAATGAGATCAATAAATCTATTATATTTACCATACTATCAGCATACCTCTTTAGTCAAGTTGATGAAATGCTCTCAATCAACAAGCAATTGATTTGGAAAAAAATATTATTATTAATTTAAACCTAAATTTTGCTTTGATTAGATCAATTACTCCATTATTAGCACAACCGAGCACCTAATTCACCTAATGGGCTCAACTAGGCTAATGAAATTAATATGGCACTTATTTTTTAAATCAATCACACATAATGCTCATTTAAATTGATTGTGGTAATTTTAAATCAGTTAAAATACCATTATTCATTCATTTGTCTAAAATTGAACAATTAAAGTAATCTCTTGCCTCCACTTTTTCTATATTCTTTTTAAGAAAAGAAGATTAATTTAATGAAACCCTTGAAAAAGACTGTGAAAGATTATGCCTAGAAGATATATTTAGTTGAATTCATGCCATTTTTTACACCTTTTAGTTGATCAATTAAATGATATATTAATGTCTCACGTTTAAACATAAATCAGTTACTTTACTTTCAATGTGATTTACCTAATCAATTGATCAAATTTAATTAAACCCTTAAGAGTGATTTTAACTTATGTCTTAGAAGTATAACCCAATTAGATTAAATAAATATAGTTAATTGGTTTAGCAAGAATTAAAAAAAGTGGCCAATGTGTTTCATTTGGCCCCACTTGGAGAAAAAATCATTAAAATTATGTTAAACAATCAAACCAACTATTTTTGTTGATTCCGTCAACTTTGTTAAACCTAAAGTTAACTCTTATATAAAATCAAGCCAAGTAAAACCATTTTACTTCTGTTTAACCATTGAATAATACCATTTTTAAGAAAAGGATAAACAAGAAGTACATTTATTTACTCAAAATTTACTAAAAATGCTGCTGGAATTGATCTCAAACTATCTAGTGGTTTCACCTAGCCAATGATGCCCTTAAAGAAGCATGATGATGGATCAAAATAGGAATTAATTCATGAAAATATTTTTTTTAACCAAGATATGAGAGAAAATGAAAAGGAGGAAAATTAGTAGTCCTTACTTCCCAAAGCTTTCATACATCTCAAGTAACTTTACCCCCAACTTAATAATAACATCTTACTTTTAAGAACCCTTCAACACTGTTAACTGCCTAAAATACTTTAGGTTCTTATACACCTACGAACCCATGTTGTCCTTGTTCATCTCTAGAAAGGTTTTATATGTCTTAGCTTATGTAATGTGTAATAATAGTTTTAGCTAAAGTCATCATATATACATATATAATTCTAAATCTCTAGCTCATGTCCATGTGGTTAGGTCTCTAGAGAAATTCAAATCATGACTAATGACAAGCTAATTGATCATCCCCTTATTTTTTCTAGTGAGCTGATGGAAGGAGTTTTTTTAGTAGGTTGAGCTCAGGTTACATGACCCCATCCTAGCTTTGTCCTCCAGCTTTAACTTAACATGATGAGGAAGATGATCGCCAATCATTTAATATATTTTAATTAAAATCCAATGGTTGTGATCAAGTTGGTCTCACATTAGTATAACCCTATCCCTTTTTTATGCAATTTAGAGGATATTCATGTTTTTTTTATTGATTTGTTACTAAACCATATTACAAGTAAATCTTGACACATGTGCATTAAGGTATAGATATTTTAGGGGAAATGGTCATACCGAAAATCTCATTTTCTTATTAGTAAAAAAAATTCTATTTTAATAAATTAAATAGCCATATGAATTTGAAAATTTTCAAAACTCGTAGGAATGGTTCATGTTGTGATCTGCCTAAAAAAACTATTTCATAACATTTGAGATTCAATTGTTCAAAATATTTATTAAGTGCTTGTTTTTTCGAAGCTTCTAAAAAAAAATCAAAGATTTTGTCTAAGAATTTTATGTATCATCCTAAATTCATATAAAAATTTAAAGAATCATTGAAAATCTATATAATTTTAAAAATAATAATTTTCATTTTTAANGAAATTCAAATCATGACTAATGACAAGCTAATTGATCATCCCCTTATTTTTTCTAGTGAGCTGATGGAAGGACTTTTTTTATTAGATTGAGCTCAGGTTACATGACCTTATCCTAGCTTTGTCCTCCAGTTTTAACTTAGCATGATGAGGTAGATGATCCCCAATCATTTAATATATTTTAATTAAAGTCCAATGGTTGTGATCAAGTTGGTCTCACATTAGTATAACTCGATCCCTTTTTTATGTAATTTAAAGGATATTCATGTCTTTTTTTATTGATTTGTTATTAAACCATATTACAAGTAAATCTTGACACATGTGCATTAAGGTATAGATATTTTAGGGGAAAATCATCATACCGAAAATATCTCATTTTCTTATTAGTAAAAAAAAATCTCTATTTTAATAAATTAAATAGCCAAATGAATTTGAAAATTTTCAAAACTCGAAGGAATGATGGTTCATGTTGTGATCTGCCTAAAAAAACTATTTCATAACATTTGAGATTTTATTGTTCAAAATATTTATTAAGTGCTTGTTTTTTTGAAGTTTCTAAAAAAAATCAAAGAGTTTGTCTAAGAATTTTATGTATCATCCTAAATTCATATACAAATTTAAAGAATCATTGAAAATCCATATAAATTAAAAAATAATAATTTTCATTTTTATTTATTTTTCAAACTAATTAAATTATATGAAAACTTTTGGAGGAGTTAGACACTCATCATTACACAATTATCAACATTCTTAAGCTTTTTAATGATTTAATTAGACAATCTAGTAATTATTCACATCATTTTCACTTTATATTGCCTAATTATTAAATTACAAACATGCCTTTGTGTGAGTTCCATGTCACAATGTATATATAAGAAAATCCTTGATGGTGAAATTCTAACTTTTCATAAATTATTTAAATTATTTTTTTTAATTTTAATTAGCAAAACATCATTTTTTCAAATTACACAAACACGNGAAAACTTTTGGAGAAATTAGAGACTCATCATTACACAATTATCAACATTCTTAAGCTTTTTAATGATTTAACTATACAATCTAGTAACTATTCACATCATTTTCACTTTATATTGCCTAATTATTAAATTACAATCATGCATTTGTGTGAGTTCCATTCCACAATGTATATATAAGAAAATCCTTTATGGGAAATTCTAACTTTTCATAATTTATTTAAATTTTTTTTTTTAATTTTAATTAGCAAAACATCATATTTTCAAATTACACAAACTCAAAATGATATTTATTACAAAAATATTGTAGATATATCTAAGTTAATGCTATCAATGACTTTGGAGATACTCAAAGAATTTAATAATATATGAAGGAATAAGATATAAGATATATAGATATTTTATTTTCCTCGCATGACTTTTTTATTAATATATCGATTGTAAATCATAATACTATGAATGTCACTATATGAATATCTTAAAATTAGACTTGAGTAAAATTGTAACTTTTAGTGTGCCTTGGTATTTAAGGTCTTATACCCCTACTTTATCTCATGTTACTGATTAACTTGATTTTAGTTTATCACTATATTTTATGAGCACATATGGTTTAGTAGCTACTATTAGTAAACAAAATGGTAGGAGACCACACATATTAAAATAGTTTCATAACATTATTGGTTTAGGGATGTATGTATTATATGTACAATGTTAACAACCCGTGAGATGCATCATCTAGAGATACTCCATCAACCCTAAACTAATGAAGGAGATTGACCTAAAATCTTAAGACTCTATATGATGGAATAAAAGATGGAGTTGTATTTACCTTTATCTATGAATGACAAGATGCCCATAGTTTACGAAATAAAAAGTGGCCAAATCATGAGGTTTATAGCTATACAAATTGAACTTGGAATCATATTTGAGTTTGAACTATCACTAAATGGCCTAAGCATTTTATATAATTATTTAAGTACATAAAAATCATGTGGCTTGCATGTTGGAGAGAAGCATGTACACTTCTCATGGAATGCAATATGATACATTGAAAGTGAAGCTACTAATGGAGCTTAAGGTCCTTCAAGAGAAATCACTTACACTCACCTCCTAAGAAGATGGAAAATGAGGAGAAGAGGAAGAAAGAGAATAAGGATAAAATTTTGTGTGGAAAAGAAGATGAGGGAAGGAGAAGAGAAAGGCAAGAGAGAGAAAATTTCTTCTTTCCAAGAACTTAGCTCGACTAAGCTCTGTCTAATGCCATGATGCTAAATAAATCTCCCATTGGCCCAAGGATATCTGTCACTCCTTATCTTAAGAGATTTTCCCCAAAAAATGGATGTCCACTTGATCCTTCCCCCACAATGACAATCCTCACATAAAAAAAACCTTTTTTTCTATGTGTTGCACATGCAACGCTTTTTTTTTGAGGTGGCGGCCCAAGGAAGCATCATACCCACTACCAATGACCAAACTAGCCCTCAAACGGCTTAGCTCGGTTAAGATAACCCAACCAAAATAAAAGTTAAATTGGATCTAGTGTGGGGTTTCCAGGCCCAAATGGCTTGATGCGAACGCGCTTGGAATCCAGTGAGGGCGCTTTAAGCTGACTCACTGTAGGTATGTCAGGCATTCAACACAGATGTGTTGGATGGGCACAAACACATCTAAAACCTGATGCAGGTTCCCTATCAGCTCAACTTTGTGGGATAAGGGCAAAGCGAGTTTGACGCAAGTCTACCAAGAACTGGGTGTGGGTGTGCTCGAGCAGAATCTTCAAGTCTAAAAGCATTGAGGAAGCCCAAATGGATGTCTATGACCTGTGAGACATTGTCTACAAGTATTATGTAATCCTACAAGCTTAGACAAACATCCAAAACAAACGCGACACCAAAAATTGATGACAACAAAGAACTCTCAATAGTTGTGCTGCATCGATAAGGTACAACACACTTTTTAGAAGCAAACTAAGATCACTCTTAGTAATTGAGGCAATTTTACCAAAGAAAGATTCAAATCAACCATACTAGCTTAGTGATCTAGATGTTTATGGTTGAGGAAATGACTAGTTAGTCGAGGTGGACTAGCCATAAAGATGCCTCTTTTAATAGGTTTCAGCTAGCTGAACTTGGCAAATTTATCAATTGGTAAGCACTGACATGCATTTTCATTCTCTACCTGACTATATTCGTGCAAAAATACATGTCATATCAAACTTACCTCTACCTACTACCGTAAGAGGAGTTAGGAGCTTTCTAGGATATGCTGGATTTTACAGGAGATATATTAAAGACTTTTCAAAAATTACTAAACCTTTATGCCAACTTCTGGAAAAAGATACAAAATTTTACTTTAATCAAGATTGCCTTAAAGCCTTTGAAACTTTAAAGGAAAAATTGACCAGTGCTCCTATAATTGTTTCACTTGATTGAGAGAAACATTTTGAATTAATGTGTGATGCTAGTGATTATGTAATTGGAGTTGTTTTAGGGTAGAGATATGATAAGATTTTAAAGTTATATTCTATGCTAGTATAGCTCTTAATGATGCTCAGATTAATTACACCACCACTAAAAGAGAATTATTAGTCATTGTGTATGCTTTTGATAAGTTTAGGTTATATCTGATTGGAGCTAAATGTGTTATGCATACTGACCATTTGGCTATTAAATATTTAATGCAGAAGAAGGATGTTAAACCAAGATTAATTAGATGGGTACTTCTTATGCAAGAGTTTGATTTTGTAATAGTCGATAGGAAAAAGACTGATAATCAAATTGTTGATCATCTGTCTAGGCTGGAATAAGAAGAAATACTTGATTTGGAAAGAGAAATTAACGAAACTTTTCCTGATGATCAACTTTATGCTGTAAGAAAATCGGAAATATCGTGATATGCTGATATTATAAATTATATTGTTAGTGATTTTTTACCTTATGGGCTAACGAAACAACATGAAAAGAAATTCATTTATGATGCAAAATCATATTTTTGGGATGACTCTTATTTATATAAACAAAGCAATGATTTAGTAAAGAGACAATGCATGCCTTATAAAGAAATTTAGGAAATTATCAAAAAATATCAAGATTCTGAATTTGGAGATCATTTTGGGAATGATAGAACTGTTTATAAAATTTTANAAGAACTTCAACCATAGGGTCACCTGATTTGATATTATAACTTGACACATTAGATAACTCAAACTCGTCGCGACACGACCGACAGCAAAACCTGTCTTCCCCAGCTAAATCAATCTTCCTTCCTTAGACTTAAACAACAAAGCTATAGGACTTCGAGGTTACTTGCTTATGTAACGTAAATCCTCACCTTATCTTTAGGCCTTTGCATAGCCCTAAATCCAATGGAAGCAAAACCTGTCTTAAGATGCCGAGGTTGTCATTTGTCATAACCTAAATCCTCATATCTTCCGGGCTATTTGTGTGATCATTTCACACGAATGTAAGCCCTAACTAATAAAATTGGCAGGATGAAACACCTAAACATTTCTCCTCAAAGCTGAAGCCAAACATTAGGATAGCTTGGGAAGTCACCGAGGTTCTCCTATGGATCCATGATAACCCCTAGTTCATCTTCCTTTGGATTCTACAATAAAATGTTCAAAATTTGAACCAATCCCCTTTCACACCTCTACGTCCGATTTTGTTAAAGAGTCCTACCCTTTGAAAATCCTTGATGATAATATNTAGCCCTGCTATACAATATAAGCCCTAACTCGTTTTAGGATTCTGAGGTTGTCGTTTGTCACGAATTAAATCCTCATATCTTCCAGGCTATTTGTGTGATCACTTCACACAAATGTAAGCCCTAACTAATAAAATTGGCAGGATGAAACACCCAAACTTTTTCTCCTTAAAACTGAAACCAAACATTAGGATAGCTTGGGAAGTCTCTGGGGTTCTCCTCTGGATCCATGACATCCCCTAGTTCCTCTTCCTTTGGATTTCACAACGAAATGTTCCAAATTTGAATGAATCCCCTTTCACACCTCCATGTCCAGTTTCATTGAAGAGTCCTACCCCTTGAAATTCCTTGAAGATAATGTTTCTTANAGTCACCGAGGTTCTCCTCTGGATCCATGACATCCCCTAGTTCTTCTTCCTTTGGATTCTATAATAAAATGATCAAAATTTGAACCATTCCCTTTTCACACCTCTACATCTGATTTCGTTGAAGAGTCCTACCTNTGTAATTAACTATAGGGGCTTGCCCTTATAGGAAGCATGTCCGAACCCAGCTTAATATAAACTTTATTTAATACTTTATAATTATATGAAGCATGTCCGAACCCAGCTTAATATAAACCCTATTTAATCATTTATATTAAATAGAATGTAATTAACTATAGGGGCTTGCCCTTATAGGAAGCATGTTTGAACTCAGCTTAATATAAACCCTATTTAATCATTTATATTAAATAAGAATAGGAAGCATGTCCGAACCCAGCTTAATATAAACCCTATTTAACCCTTTATATTAAATAGGGGTCTTGTCGGCAAATACAAAGGTTTCGCAGACCAAACAGACATCATACTTTCCTTAGTTTATTTGATCGAGCCTCATCCTGAAGTCTTGTGTTTATTGATAGATACAAGATTTGAGGTACAGTGCTCTTTCATTTTAAACTATGAAAAATATGGGGTCACTTTGATTTCATACTTCAACGTCCTTCCAAAGCCGGCGACGGGATTTCAATTCCGGCGACCGACAGCTTCTTACGGGTAACCCCACAAACCAACCCGAAATAACGCCGACAAGCATCATCTGATACGTCATCATATTTAAATGTAGCACTCAATTCTAGAAAATTGGCAAGATATAAATTTGGATCTTCAGTTTGTGCTCCCCCAAACTGATTATTTGATACCATTTGGATAATAACACATTTAAGTTCAAGTGAGTTAGCCAGTACAGTAGGTTTTTTAAAACTACAATGAAGTTCATCACCGCAGAGTTTGTAAAATCTCTTAAAGGTTTAACTCTTAATTAATTTTTGCATTTTGATTATTTTTTTTGTCATTTCTTGAATTTTTTTGTCTTTTCTATATTTTATTTTTTTTATTGTCCTTTAGAACACGAATTACGCATATATTACTATAAAATAACATAAAATAAAATTATAAAAACTAGAACTTATTTAAAAAAAAACACTACAATATTCTTATAATAAAACTAAAAGTTTAAATAAGACTTTCTAAAAATTTCTTCAAAAATTTTATTTTTATTCCCCGGCAATGACACCACAAACTAGATCACGATTTTATATGACACTACGATGTATGCAGTTATAATCTTATTTTTTCTTTACTTATAATTTTTACTTTGCAACGGTGTCAAAAACTTGATCTTAAGCAATGGTTAGGCAAAACCTTGACTTTGAAGCAAATAAGAATGCAACTATTATATTTAAATATGGATACTACACAAGTATACATGTTGTTATTAAGTAATATATGACTTTTTGATTAAGCCTTGAATATCAAACCCAAAGAGAAAAAAATACAGTATGCAATTAAAATCAGAAGAAATTAGATAACAAATTTTACTTTACAAAATATTCTTACTCAAACTATAGATTCTATAATAGGAATGAAAGTTTGATTCTTTTTGTGATTTTTGATAGTTGAAAGTAAAGTAAACAACTAAATAAACGTAACTAGATATTTGTAAAATAAAGGCTATATAAATAAATTATCCTTTTCCTTATCATGAATCAGTAACAAGCATAGAAATTTTGTTGTGGAAGTATTCTAATTGTGTTGTGTGAAATAGGAGTATTAATATTCTTTACCCTTACTAGAGATGTTATAATGAATATTAACTAATTTAAAGTTTGAATAGTCTTGAAGATGAGTTATGTAGGAAAGATACTAACTCTCATTCTAGAGTTCCCTCTTCTCACTCTACTTGGGGGCTAACATCTTATATCAAAGCCAAATTGGGGGTTTTATCCTGTCACTCTAAAGTCCTCTAATTCTACAACTTTCAAAGTTTGTTTCCCTATTTATTTGCAGTCAATCATATGAATTACATTCTCATCTATACAATCTCATGTGATTCTTACCATTAGTTGACTGAGACAATATCATCTCGGATCTTACATGTTCTCACAACAGATATTAACATCTTAATTTGTCAAATCAAGAAGTAAATGAAGTACAAGGTTTAAAATCATCACAACAAAGATTAATACTTCACACAACTTTCATCCAATACTTAATCACTTATCATTTTAAGGAAAAAGTTAAAGAAAAATACTCAGAATTCATGGAGAAAACACAACCACATATAAGTTTAAAATTAGAAATCATGCAAACAAACAAGAAGTTGAAATTAAAACCAAATGTAGTCACAAAGATAAAACTTATTGTTGGCATCAATTTTTGATATCACAAGTGTAAGGTGTCCACCTGCACGACTCACGATAGTTTACGACCTGTCTGTGACGTCCGATAGTTCAAACACCCACCCAAGACCTTTTGATGGTTGTTGAGGGGCATGTAGCCAAGGGCATTTTGTTAGGCTTTGACTTTCTCTTAAGCAAAGGCTGGTCGGCATTTTTTTTGTCTGATGACTCCAATCGGGTTAAAGAATATTATTCATCGCGTCACGCACAAAATTAACTCAAATTGGCCCAATCGTCAGTGAAGTTACTTAGATGACCCCGAATGATGAAACAGACAATGTGAGTGCATCCAGAACCTCGATTTCACTTAGGGAGGATGTTCAGTTTGCTACAACTTTGCAGGAGGGCTTAAAATGCGCTAATTATTATTTTAGCCCGACCATCTAAATAGGTATTCCGAATGACCTCGAATGGCAAAATTAACTGTGTCAGCGGGTCCAAAATGTGTTTACTTAGGGAGGGCCTTCATTTCAAAATGACAACGCGTCTGGGGTAAAAATGTGTAGGGCGATAATCATTAAATTAATAAAAATTATTATTATTATTCTTATATTATTATATAAACTATAGCTCACTCTCCCTCTCTCCCCTATTCTCATGCAAACTGACATGCTGCCATGCTCGATCGCGAACCCTAGTCGACCTCACCACTGACCTAACCGCTAGCCTTGACGCCAGCGCTCCCTCCTGCCAGCCGTCGCCCCAGTCATCCTCTCCCTTTTCTTCAGTGAAAACCAACACCGCTACCACTGGAAGACCCGCGATTGCCTCCTCCTCCTCTTAGTTGGCCGCCTCACAGCCCTATCGTCTCGTCGGCCTCCTCCAGCTTCGTGCCTTGTTGCCACCAGTCTGAGATCTCCCTCGTCGGCCTCCTTTCTTGGTTGGAGCCTCCGTTTGCTGGCCTCCTTCTTTGTTCGAGTCTCTCCATTGGCTTTCCCTCTCACTGATGAAGCCTCCTTCGATGTGCAGACCTCCTGTCGGTGCTGCACCGCCACCTTCATCTCCTTGGAAGAAGAAACAAGGGGGGAGCTGAAACCTTCTCCCTCGCATTTTTCCTTTGTGTGCCGCAGGTGAGCTAGCTCCTTCACCCCGTCGGTTCTCATTCCCTAGTGGTCGGAACTTCACCGGAGTGTCCTACCATTGACAGACAGTGACGACACATTAGTTGAAGAGGCGTGGATGTCTTTTTCATTACGAGGAAAGCTTCCTCTCTTTCACCGTCATCGAGCGATCCTCTCTCGCAAAGGTGCCTTTTTTTTGGCTCGCATATTTTTATATGCTAAATTATTAATTTTTGTTACTTTGCATGCCTCACTAACTCTTGCATTCATTAGGTCTTTTTGTTGTCCTGTGCACGTTCTATGAGACATATTGGAGCAAGGATCAGACGCCGACGAGCTTGGAGCAAGAAAAGAAAACACTTCTGCAACCATCACGGTGGTGAGATTCCCTACCTCCTAGCTAGCCTTAGGAATAGTGGAGTCTAGGTGTGTGGGTTTGATCGCCCATACGGGGTGCGTGCGCAGGGGTGGATCGGCGCGACGACGTGCCTACGTGATGGATCGTTGGAGTTCCTAGAGCTGGGCTTTAGGTTAGGATTTCCCGTGTATAGCCAACACCCTCCATAAAGCTGAGTGTCTCCCATTTGTTGTGAGCCTTAGCACAAGTCCTGATGGATCAGAGTACCTCACTCCCCTTGCTTTGGGATCCCAACTTTACTTAGAGAAGCTGGAAGGTCGGACTTGACAAAACTAGATAAGGTTTATAGGTGGCTCGCTTTGAAAAGTCTGGAGGAGTTCACGAAATGGGAAAAGCTTTGTAGCTAGTCCATTTCATGACGCCGTGAAGACTTTCCCCCTCAGAGATCCATGGAGAAACTCTGCACATTTTGTTACCAAAGTAAGAGGCGGCGGTACCGCACATCCAAGGGTCTAAACCTTAGGTCTCCCAGGTGAGGTCATTAACACAAGGCTGGTTTGCTACCTGCATGTTTGTTTGCTGCATATTGCATTTTTTCTTGGTGCATGTTGCAGTTCACTTTGCTTCGACCATTGACCCCGGCCCGGTGAGCATTTCACTAAGCTGCAACCGGCCGCTCCGGCCTGGTAAGCCTCTCACTTTGCTTTGATCAGCCGACCTGGCCCAACGAGCATCTTACTTCGCTTCGATCGGCCACCACGGCCCGATGAGCCTTTAACTTTGCTCTGATCGATAGCCGAGCCCCAGCAAGCATTTTAATTCACTCCGCTAGCCGCGGTTTGTTGAGCATCTCACTTTGGTTCGACCAGACGTCTGGCCCGGTCGACCAATCACTTTGGTTCGACTGGCCACAATTATCCTGTCAACCGATTACTTGCATGTTTGTTTTCTTTTTCATTATACCGTATGCCTGCCTGTTTGCATGTTGCATATGGTATGTGTTGGCTTGCATGATCAATATCATTATCTTGTTTTCACTCCTTCGGGCCGCTGCCTACACGATACACCCATCTCTTTTGGTCATTGCCGCCTCAGTACACTTTCTTCGGGCCAATGCCGCTTTGGGATGCCTATCCCTTTTGGTCACTACTGCATTGGCACACCTTCCTCGGGCCAATGCCGCCACGGCAAGCCCATCAATTTTGCTTAATACCGCCACGACACACTTTCTATTGGTCACTGCCTCTACGGCACGCCCATCTCCGGGTGACTGCCACTATGACACACCCATTTGTTCGGGTCGCTGTTTTCACGGTATGCCCATTTTTTCCTGAGTCAATGCCCCACGATACACTCATCACTTCTATCACATGACTGTTTGCATTTGCATTTGCATTTTTGCATGGATAGCGAGCTAGGCTCGTTAGGAGAGTGACCCTGTGTTGGTTGTGATGCCTTAATGAGCATTTCTTGCTAGGTTGATCCCGACAAGTAATGTTAGTTAAGTCATCGAGATTGAAACGAGTATGACTGTACTAAAGATGTAAAAGATCTAACTTGTCTCATCGCTCTTCGTGACACCCTTTAGATTTTGCAAATCTTTAGGATGGGGCCAGTATGGTGACCCCGTCAAAGACATTCTATACCCTGACTTACCCCGCACTTAGATACTAGTTTGACACGCTTTTCGTTAGATTGTGTGCTAGGCTAGGATTTAGGGTACTTAAGTAGCCTTTTTGATGTCTAGCTATTATTCTCTGTTGGATTGGTTGCCCTCGCCAGGTATCTTTCTTTTGCATTATGCTTGTGGTGTGCCTGTGTGCTGCATATGTGTGGTAGTACGTTAGGGCTTTTTTCTGCATGGAGCCATGCCTATTTATATGCACACTCAGGTACCGTTATGGGGGAGCATGTGATGATTTCTGACCCTTTTGCTTGCAGGTGCTATTAGTTCCCTCACTTTTAAGGCATGGCTCATTATACGTTATTTGCATGTGAGCTCTCCCATTGACACTTATTTCCATGCGGGATTGAGACTTTTATTTTTCTCTACGTACTTTTAGAGTCTAGGAGAGTCCAGTGGTAGAAATAAGATATGGGCACGAGTTCCAAGACATTTAGCGCGGGAAGGACGTGGAGGGGACCAGGAGCAGATGCTCATGCCCTGTATCTTGATGTATAGAATTAGGACCGGACATGTATATGCGAAGTCCGACTGCCTTTTTCTTTTTTAGGATATGTTTCCGACCTAGCAGCATTGGCCTATATATTATTTTTATTTGGCTTGTTCTGCTTTTTGCATCAAATTGCATGTCTGTACTTGCATGTATTTTCCTTGTTTCTTTCTATGGTTTATCTGGGATTTTATGATATAATTAAGGCTCATTAAGAACCCTAAAATTGTAATTTTCTACAAAATCCTAAATAAAATATTAAAGATAATTAAAATTTAGGATTAAAACAGTCAAAATTTAAAAATTGCAATTTTACTTTCCTGTTTATATTAATAAAGCCTCCACAATACTTAAGGACCGCTCTAAATAACTGCATTCATATTTGCATGTCTCGAGGAGGAGCCCCGTGCTTCTTTAATCTGACTAGCCCAACATATCTTTTATATGTAGTTGTCTAGTGTGCCTAGAGTGTTAGAAGTCTCCCCGACCTAGACGGTGTATAAGTCTTTTTATTTAGAGTGTTTCCATCTTTGTAGCTGAACCTCCGCTTCTCTCTTTCTTGAGGCATCCTTGTCACTTCGGCAGGTATAAGTCCCACCTCTTGGAACTCTGACTTATAATCATAGGAAAGAGTTTCCTTTCTTTGACTTTAGAGCTACCAAGATTCTCCTGGACGATAAAATTAACAGATTACTGATCAGGAACCTCTAGATGTGTTGGGTCAACTACCTTCACGACCAGGTAGACTTAGGGTCCTAGTAGCTGTGCATGATGAGTCTGTGGTACCTTCACCCAGTTACCTCTACCTTTTAGGATCACTTGACCTTTCTCTTGTTGAACCCTTTTGAGTCTTATCACTCCTTGACTTCGTTGATATCTCCTTGATGGCCTGATTCCAATGAGCTCTCACCCATTTGAGATACAATGATTTGTCCTCTCCCCTTTCGCCCGGACGTGCTTTCATGTGTTGGGATATCTGCGTCAAGATTTTTTAGGTTATTTCATTGGCCCCGTGTGTCGATGAGCTGCTACCCATTCGGGATGTGAGATTCTCACTCTCTGCTCGATGGCTTAGTGCGAGCTTTGAAGCATCGGGACATTTCCCACACGGAATAACCTTCCTTTGAGTACCTATTGCCCCAGATTCATGATAATCCAAGAGAAACTTCTTTTATCGAGAGTATGCTTGGGTAACCCCCAAGATGTAATTAACCAAGTGGGATACAACCCCTTGGGAGTGCTCTTGACCCCAGAATAGCCACTTACACCGGACTCTCTTGTTTTGGATAGTTTATGAAGGCATTCTTTCGCGGATATTGGTTTAAGGTGCTTTTGCCCGATCCTTTTTAGGCAGACATTCTTAATCTATCTTTGTGAGGTTTATCACACGCAGCGCTCCATGTTTTGTGTTTTCTCTTATTTGTAGCTTTTTTGTATGTCCCTCCTTTCTGGTTCCTCCATTCTCCTGGTCATTCATATTACTCAGAAAAGAGATATATTTGGAAAAGAGAAGTATACTACGATGAACAAGCTGGTGACTCATAAAATAATGAGAGAAAAATGAACGAAAATAGAATTGTGACTCCGCTGGGGATGAGTCTCTCTCTCCACACTTAGAGTTTCACTTGGGTGACTTGTGGATCCCAGCATATTTGTAAGAATGGCGACTCCATTGGGGATGAGTCTCTCTCTCCATACTTGGAGTTTTTCTTCTAGGGTTATAGCCCCTCTTCGTACTAGAAGTTTTGCTTATATTATCGTGACATGGTTCTCTTCCTTTGAGTCACAATTGATCCCTTTTATGAGACTTTGGTCTTCAGTCCATGTGTCAGTTGCTAAGGGTAGCAACTCGATGCATTCTGTCCCTCTGTCACCCTCGATAGTTCGGTTGCTGCACTATCACAGGCATCGATGTCATTGTATTTTGTGATTGGTTTCATTACCTCTCCCTATTTCAGATTGTTGTCCCTTTTTGCCCCATGATGCGGAAGAGCAAGAAGATGTATACGATCGCTACCGCTGGGGGAAACCTTCCCCATTTCTTCGAGCATTTTCTGCGCTCTCGAGGGTGTCATAACCTTTGTTTCCTTAAAGCACCTCTTTGGGATTACCTAATGTGATCCTACGCCCTCTGAGGCTTTAACTTTGTGCCCTCCCTTTAAAAGGGTAGTCGTGCATATTGAGTTATTTTTACACCCTCTGAGGTGTTTTGCTCTGTGCCCTCCCCCTTAAAAGGGGAGACGTGCATATCGAGTTATTTCTATGACCTTTGAGGCGTTCTCTCTGTGCCCTTCCCCTTAAAAGGGGAGACGTGCATATCAAGCTATTTCTATGCCTTTCTGAGGCATTTGCTTCTTGCCCTCTCCGTCTTAAAATGGGAGTTGTGCATATTGTGTTGTTTTGTTGCAGTTGCTCCCGTTGTGCTTGCTTCTTTTGTAAAAGGATTTTGATGCTCGACAGCGATGCACCACAACACCTGAAGATATTTTCAGACTCATCCCTTTGTGTTCTCATGGATCTCTTTGCTACATGCAGGTGAGCCTTTTGCTAGCAGTAGGTCTACCACTGCTGTCACCGGTGTGACTTCTGTCCTGGGTCTCTTTCTGTTCCAGTTCCCCTGAGGATCCACTTGTCCCCTGATTAGGTAGGAAGGCTAGGAGGATTAAGAATAGATCGTTGCAAATTTAGCAGCAACATGTTCTGCTTCAGGTTTATATACCTATTTTGATTCTAGTTTGAGAGGTGCTTTCAGCCTCCAGATTGAGTCATTTTGCTACTGTCCCTAGTTGTACAGACCACGTCTCTGTTGGATGTTTTCTATATGCCCTCCTTTAGAAAAAGAGGAGTTGTGCATGTGGCACTCCTTTTGTTATAGTAGCTGATATTGGAGCTACTTTTCCCTTGAGGAAGAGACTAGTACTAGATGAGGATGCACCGCAACTCTCTTTCTTTTTTCCTAACATCTTTTATAGTATTTCCATGTTTTGAGGGTTTTCATTCTCGCGGATGTTGCATTATTGGATAGTGCTAGAGTTACCTTATACAATACCTTCCCCTGGTAGCGTAGTATGTCCTCACCATGGCTCTCTTTAGTTCTAGCCCGGGATGATGCTAAATCCCATCGGCTGAGAATCAGCTTGTTATCCTTTGGTGGTATGGACCAGTTCCCCACCATGACAGATTTTTGTTCCAGCATGGGATAATGTTGAGATCCCGTTAGCTATAAATCATTTCTATCCTTTTTTTGGTTGTGTGGGCTATATTCTAGCCAGGATTGCTAGGAGCTTCTTTCCTCCTTGTGATGCAGGTCATGCTCACTTTACATTTTGTGTTGTTACTATTTCCACAAGTTCTCTGATCAAGATAATCATAGGAGGAACTTCCTCTTTAAGAGGATATGTATCTGCTGGCTTGACGACCATCCCAACCCCCTTTGTTCTGGGTTTCTCTGAGGACTCACCTATCCTTATATTAGGCAAGAGCGTTCAGAGGAAGAGGAGCAGATTGCTGCAACTATAGCAGCTGACACAACCACATGTTTTTATGCCTGTTGGGATTCCAAATTCCTTTCTATGAGGACTGGATCCTCTTCCTTGAAATAAGTTTCATCTGGATCCTTCAGATGTCCGAACAAACTTCTTTATTTATCTTATCCTATAGGCTCTCGTAGTAGAAGATCGGGGTCTACCTATCTATCCATTATGAAGTCGAGATATTTGCTTTATGTTATACATGCTAAGAGACCCACCTAAGAATTTCATGAGACCCTTGTTGTGGTACTTAGTGCCACTGTACTAGATGTTTTGTCGGTATCATTATAATCCTGTTGGAGTGGCTTTTGCCCACATTCGATGTGCCCACTCCTTTTGTGAGCTAAGAAAATTTTTGTGGCTTCCTTTTCATCGATGATGATGAATTTTTCCTATGTTGATAAAGAGATATCCGGGACGCACCCCTGTTGATTCTCATCTTTTTTTAGGACATAAGTTGATCGCCCTACTTTGACGAATCCCTAGTGTGTCAGGCAAATTCCTACCACCACATCTATTGATATCCCGACACTGCATGTAGAATGACTTTCTACAGTTGATGGTGAGGGGTTTACTTGCCTTTGCTTTGAAGAGTACTTTATTCTACCTCTTTTCACCAATTAATCAAGAGTATTATGGATGTTCTATATTCTAATTGGGGGACACCCCAAAACCTCTTTATTGATGACATGTTGTGTCTATTAGACTACCTTGTTAGTGTTGATCGATCAATGTTTAGCTGGGATACCCATCTCCCAGGCTATTTGATAGTGCCTCATTTAATTTAATTAAGTATGCCTTTTTGAAAAGCTCTAGATGAGAACATTTTGTTGATAAGACTACCTTTGTCTAAGCATTTGATTTAGTCAGTTACTCTGAACCTTACTAGGGTTTGGTGTCTCACCTATCTAGAACTTTATTAACTTTTAGTCTGTTCTTGGTGATAGAGCATCATCATGGGATGATACATCTCCTATGTCTAACTCCATGGATACGTTTTATTTGACTTGGTTGATTTTTATCACCTTTTTGATAGTGATGTTGAACTGATTATACACTTTGCCTCTAAAAATCAGTCCATGACTCATCGGGATACCTCGATATCCAATGTTACCAGTTAGACCCTACCTATCTAACCGAGATATCTTTCCATCTTTTGATGCTCCAACTTTAATTTTTGGCAGCCATTGAGATGGTTCCAAAAGGAATCACCCTCCTCAATTGATCTTACCTTGGGTTCTCCTTTGATGATTCTTAAGGTTGAATCTAGGATAGATCCTGAGGATAAGCTTGGGCCAGAATATGTATGCACCTTTTTAGGATCTGCAAATCCTCATGGTTTGAGGGATTCAAACTAAGTCTCCATGACTGAATCCCTTCCTTTAATGAACTTTCATCTAATTCTTCAGAATACCTCAAAATGACTAGATGGGTGTCATTGAGATGTAAGTAGTTTCAGAGACTATTTAGATCTCTTACTTTTCCATTCAACCAGACTAATGGAAGCTTGACAAGTAATGAATCATAAAATCCTAAGAATCTTTATTTGGGAGATTTTTGAGTCGGAAGAAATTACTTTATAACAAAAAGAAGCTCACCAAAAATAGCCATTCTCAAGAAAATAAAAAAAAGGTGAAAGGATTCAAAAAAAAAAAGAAAGAAAAAAAACTCTACACACTTGAGAAAAAGCTTGAGGTGAGTGGAAAAGTCAGAAACTTTAATATAAAGAACTTTCTGATCACAAAATTCCTCTTATAAGATCCTTAGGATATTATATTCAAGGAATTGTTTAAGTGACATTAGCATGACTGATAAATCAATAATATATTTAAAAACATCTCCAACATGAAAGAATTTCCTTGACACTCGAATACGAATGATGAGGCCTACTTAGGCTAAGGGTGAAAAGAATTAAAGAACAGGGGCTAGAGAAATATCATATTTTGCAAAATACTTAAGGAAAATGCCACCTGGACCTTAATTTTGCAAAATATCATATTTTGCATGATATATCTGGTCATTTTATAATGCCTACATGAGAGCCCTTTATACCATATCAATTTGGTATGTCACACCAAATCGTTCTCGGTAGCGGCTTAGCCCGAGATAGAAAAAAAGAGATTCTGATAAGCTCTATAAAAAAAATTAAATGCCAATAAAAATATATATATGAATGGCAGGGAAGGCCCTAGAAGCTTTGTGGGCTCTTCACCCACTATCTTTTTACGTTTCATGCGTCGACCTTCTGGGTCCGGCGACCCGTCCTTCGGAAAAAAAGCTTGCCATCTTGTGGGCTCTTCACCCACTACCTTTACGCTCTATGCCTTGAGCCCCAGGGGCTAGTAGCCCTTCATTTGAAAGTTGAACTACCCTTCTTGTTGATTGATGTAAATGGATCTTATCCAACGGCCCCATCAATGAGAAATATTTGAAGAGATATCTTGCTTAACCGCTTTTTCATGTACTCATTGTACTTTATGACGAATTTTGCTTTTCAAAGTACTTGTACTTTATATTCCAATTTTTGGAGCAATAAAGAATGTGCAGTTCCACAATTTCTTCATTATGTGAACTCCTTATGGTGATTACCTTGCATTTGTCAAAATATCACCAAAAGTTCATAATAGTTTCATGTAAGAGAAATCTTGTTCTTCTCTTAATTTGATTGCCGACTCACATTTCAAACAAAGTGGAAGTCATACAAACAGCTTATACCTGGTGTAGCCACCAATCTTTATAAGAGAAGCCTTGCTTTTCTCTTATATTCCCTTTTGTCGATCCACTCTATGCAGGGTTTGATGACTACCACTCCCACTCATCGTGAGTATGGTTGATATACACATCCCGTTCATCCTTATGAATGTGGAGTACGTGCTTGTTCCGCTTGCTTTGAATGAATTCATTTGAGATCCTTCTATGGATTTAGTTTAGCTTAAAGGATTAATATTTTTGTTGTAGACCATTGTCATATTCTAACCCCCATCTTTACATCCCCACAGTGTGAGCAATCCTTATCTCCATGATGGGAAGAGGCATTTTGCATTGGCTACAACACTTAGCTTACCAAGCCAATCTGTGCCTAAGCAGAGTACTTTCATACTCGCATAAAAAAATCCCTACTTGGGTCCCCTCATCTAGTGTGTTGACAGGAGCACCCTCTATAAGTCATTCTACCTTTGTTTGCCCTCATGTAAGAGCTAATCTACTAGCCTTTGAGGAATTCCCATTGGGGGATGCTTTTCTGAGATGAGCCGTTGTGTTAATCCAATCACTGGGTCCGATTACTTTGTGCTATCCTTCTGACAGGAGTTACTCTATCAATTTTATGGAGTCTCCAATGAGAGTCTCGCTTAACAGACTCCTGGCTAGGATATCCCATGCTGGTTGGACCAGTTAGTCCACCTGATTTGATTAATTTGTTGCTTTTCCAGTAGACATCTCGTATCAGTTAGAGCACTCACTCACATAACTGATCTGTGCCAAACTAGGATCCTCAATTCCCGATCGGATTGTGTTGTTTTCCTTGATAATGACTAATTTTCTTGTTTTAGAGGAAATATCCAGCGGGGTCTATGCTTAGCCATGGCTTATTAAAGGCACCCCGAAGTTGGACATCTATGCATCCAACCCTCCTCGATACCTCTATGATATTTTAACTGATTTGGCTGACTTTGCTCTCCATCTTAAAGTATGTAGCCTCGATTAGTCCATGCATAAGACATGTAAATTTATTCTTGTAAAAAAGAATCCCGAGAAAGGTTCATATAAAATTCCTAGAGAGGGATCACCTAAAATCCCCATTGATGGTCACTTTGCTGAGATCATGCATAAGTGTTACGAGGTTGGATCACTCTATGCATCTAGCACCTTTATGATGCCTTTCTGATTGGTTTGAGTTTGTTCACCACGTAAGAATGAGATGTTTAAGTCCCCACAAAGAATTTGCAGAACCTTTAAGGAATCCCTAACATGATTTTTCCCATGGGTAAATTTTGAGATTGCCTCCTCAGCGATTTCTTCAACTTGGTTGATCTTATTAACCATGTCTACTTACATGTCATACTGATCTGATTCCTACGCTAGCTCGATTAGTCGATGCTTAATTTGGATATTCTCAAGCCCGCAAAACTCCCTAGCGAGAGTTATATCGTTAGTGCTCATGAGTCATCTTGGTGGTTAGACCGTTCTAAATCATATAATCCCATTATTTTTCTCAACTATTTCAATTGGTTCTGTCCACCTATCAAGTGCCATGTTGTATTGGTGTAATGACCAATCCATGGATCCCTAGCAAAAGTTTCTTTGCTCTTGCTCGTAGAAGCACTCTTATGGTTAGGCCATCCTGGTCAGGTAACCATGTCTTTGTCTCGATCGTTTTGGCTGGTTCTGACCACCATATCGAGCAGCATGTTGTAATGAATTTATTACCGATCCATGTTTTTTTGCAACACAGAGATATTCGACTACATTTCGAGCGTGTACCTCAGGCTATTCAGTCGTATACCTGCTCGCTTGATGCAGGGTCAGGATACATATCTCCTGTATAATTTTACATGCATAGGCAGGACACCTACCTCCTACCCTTTTTTATATTCGACTTGGTTGATTTTGCTCACCATGTCAGATTGCATGTCGTACTAATCTGAGCGCTAATGTCGTACTAATCTGAGCGCTATGCTATTCTTATTAGTCCATGCTTAAGCTGGGTATTCTCACACCCGTAAAACTCTCTAGCAAGAGTTACCCCGCTCAGGTCCACAAGTTACTATATAGCTGGATCGTTATGTTCATTTGACCCCCTTTGGCACCATGTTTGACTTGATTGATTTTCATCACCTCGTCAAGGGACATGTTGTATGGGTTTGGACATGCTCAAACTATCTCTGTCTGATTGTGATATCTTGATATCTGACGATGCCTTGATGTTGCGTACAGTGAGGACCACTTTGCTCAACCTTATTGACCCATCTTGAGCTGCTAGACTGCTTTGTACAACTAGCGTTTAACAGCTCTTTAACCTTACAACGTTCCAGTCAGTTCTTTCATGAGGGTGTCTCATGTCATGATGACCCTTTGGCTCCATAGCCATATATTATGATATTACTTAAGCCATACAATATTCTAGTCGGCTCTAGTACGAGAACATCCCGTCTTTGGTCATCTTTGGCTTATTGCCACCTACCTTGATGTTGCGTGTGGTGAGGACCGCTTTGCTCTGCCTTATCGATCCATCTCAGATTTCTAGAATGCTTTGTTCATCTGCATATGATGCCTCTCAAACCATACGACGTTCTATTCAGTTCTTTCATGAGGATGTGTCATCTAATGACGACCCTTTGGCTCCATAGCCATATACTACGATGTTACTCAAGCCATACGACATTCTAGTCAGCTCTAGTATGAGAACATCCCATCTTTGGACATCTTTGGCTTTATTGTCACCTATCTTGACATTGCGTATGGTGAGGACCGCTTCGCTCGGCCTTATCGAACCATCTCAGATTGCTAGACTACTTTGTCCATCTAACATATGACACCTCTCGATCCTTATGACATTCTATTCGGTTCTTTCATGAGGGTGTCTCGTCTCATGACGATCCTTTGGCTCCATATCCATATACTACGATGTGCCTCTATCCCTATGGCCTTAGAGTCTGCTCTGTTATGAGGACATCTTGTATTTTGACATTTTCGGCTCTATAACCACCTGCTTCGATGCTTCTCGGACCACACAACGTTCTAGTCGGTTCTTTTATGAGATCATCTTGTTGTTCAATTTTTCCAATTTAATGTTGGGCTTCTTAGCCAACTTGCCTACCTTTCAAAGAGCAACGTAAGGCCTGACGAAAGTCCTCACACATAGCGTAGACATTCAGGGTTCTAAAACCTTGGTTGTTTTAGGGTCACTCCTCTATAGCTTCTGAAGCCGCTATCCAGAGTAGATATAAGTCTCAAGTGCATTCCTCATGGACGTCATCTCCAATTTTGGCTTCTCAGCCATCCTACTTCGGTGCATCTCACACCACATGACATTCTATTTGGTCCTTTTATGAGAACATCTCATCATTGGACAATTTAGCTTTGTTGCTTGGCTTCCTAGCCATCCTTTGCTACCTCTCAGGTGATGATGTAAAACTCTTAGTATTCATCACAGATGAAGTGCGGGTGTTGAGGCATGCACCTCCATCAGTTCACAGGAGGGATCAGAGTCTCATGACTCTCCTTCCTATCTGATCAATGCAGACTAGTAATCAGAGGAGAGCCAAAGTCCATTGGCATTCTCCTTTCGATCTAGTCAACCTGTTACCGCTTAGTGAGCAATGTGAGGCCCCATGAAATTCCTCATTAAAGTGATAGGAGGCTTTCTAGCCAACCTTCCTTCCTCTCAAGAACAACGAAAAATACGTACGACAGTCCTCATTGATGGAGCGCGGGTGTTGAAGTACGCATCTCAATCAGTTTGTAGGAGGGATCGGAGTCCCTTGGCTCTCCTTCCTAACTGATCAATGTGGAATAGTCCTCAAATGTAAACTTTACGGCATTCCTTCTTGATCTAGTCAACCTGTTACCACTTAGTGAGCGATATAAGTCCCCATGGAATTTCTCATTAAAGTGACGGGCAACTTGATAGCCAACCTGCCTTCTATACATGAGCAACGTGAAGCTCGACAGTCATCATTGATGAAGCGCATGCATTTGAGGGTCTAACCCCTCAGTGTTGTGTGGTCATGCCTCTATGCCCTCTGAACCACTTTTCTGGGTCATGCCTCTACGACCAATGAACTCATTCATAGATCATGTCTCTACGACCCCTGAACCTACAGTTTGTGGTCATGCCTCTATGGCCTCTGAACCACTTTTTTGGGTCATGCCTCTACGGCCTCAGAACCATTGTCGGGATGGATATGTAGAGTCTCTCGTTCCACAAGCAGAAAAGGGTTGAACATGTTTCAGAATTGTAACATCGGTGCACGAGATATCTGGATTGAGAGAAGTGTTATTCATGGTGAGAGAGATGACTGTACGCAACATCAAGGTCAAGTTGATTCCTCTCCCATCCCCTAGAGGTGGATGTGGCTCTCGTTGCTTTTCCTTCGTAGGGTACTTGGCTCTTTTTGGTCACTTAGGTTGCGTAGCTTCATTACTAGCCTGAGCTTGATAAAAAATTGAGCATTTTTCGACAAGTGCACTGTGCCTTAACTGTGTAGAACACTTGTTGGGTTCTTTATTGGCATCAATTTTTTATGTCACAAGTGTAGGGTGCCCACCTACATGACTCGTGATAGTTTACGGCCAGTCCGTGACATCCGATAGTTCAAACACCCACCCAGGACCTTTCAGCGCGTGTTAAAGGCCATGTATCCAACAACATTGTGTTAGGTTTTGGTTATCTCTTAAGTGAAGGCCTGTCGGCATTTTGTTTGTCAGATGACTCCGATCGGTTCAAAGAATATTATTTGTCACGTCGTGTGCGAAATTAGCTTGAATTGGCCCAAAAGTAAATGAAGTCGCCCAGATGACTCTAAATGGCGAAACAGACCATGTGCATGCATCTAAAACGTTGATGTCACATAAGGAGGATGTTCATTTCACTACAGCTTTGCGGGCGAGCTTAAAATGTGTGAATTATTATTTTATCTTGATCATCTAAAAAGGTAGTCCGAACAAGCTCGGATGGAAAAATGAACTAAGCCAGTGCGTCTGGAAAGTCGAGTTTACTTAAGGAGGGCCTTCATTTCAAAATGACAGTGCGTCTGGGCTAAAAATAGACGGGGCGGTGATTATTAAATTAATGATAATAATAATCATTATTATTATATTATTATATTATTATATAAAACTATCACTCACTCTCCTTCTCTCCCCAATCCTTACACGATCAGACCCGTCACCACACTTGATCGCACCGACCTCACCGCCGACCTCGCCGCTAGCCTCACCGGCAGCACTCCCTCCAGATGGTCGTTGCCCCAGCCATCCTCTCCCTTCTCATCGGTGAAAACCAGCACCACCGCCACTGGAAGGCCCGCGACTGCCTCCTCCTCTCGGTCGGCTGCCTTGCGACCCCATCGTCTTACTGGCCTCCTCCAGCTCCAGCGCCTTACTGCCACCAGTCTGAGATCTCCCTTGCCGACATCCTTTCTTGGTTGGAGCCTCCTTTTGTCAGACTCCTTCTTTGGCCCAGCCCTTCCCTTAGCTTTCCTTCTCACCGATGAAGCCTCCTTCAATGTGTAGACCTCTTGTCGGCGCTGCACCACCCACCTTCATCTCCTTGCAAGCAGAATAGAGGGGGGAGCTGAAACCCTCTCCCTCGCATTTTTCATTTGCATGCCACCGATGAGCTAGCTCCTCCACCTCATCGGCTCTCATTCCCTTGTGGTCAGAACTTTACCTGAGTGTCCTATCGTCGATGGAAATTGACAGTACATCAACTTGAAGAGGCGTGAACGTCTTTTTCATTGCTATGAAAGCTTCCCCTTTTTCACCGTAGTCGAACGATCCTCTCTCATGAAGGTATCTTTTTTTTTGCGTTGCATATTTTTATATGCTAAATTATTTATTTTTGGTACTTCACATACCTCACTAACTCCTACCTTCATTGGCTCTTTTTTTTCCTGTGCACATTCTACGAGGTATATTGGAGCATGGATCAGACGCTGATGAGCTTGGAGCAAGCAAAGAAAATGCATCTGCATCCATCACAGTGGTGAGATTCCCTACCTCCTAATCAGCCTTAGGAATAGTGGAGTCTAGGTATGTGGGTTTGATCACCCACACAGAGTGCGTGTGCCAGCGTGGTTTGGCACAACGATGTGCCTGCGTGATGGATCTTTGGAGTTCCTAAAGCTAGCCTTTAGGTTAAGATTTCTTATGCGTAGCCAACACCCTCCGTAGAGCATAGTGTCTCCCTTTTATTGTGAGCCTTAACACAAGTCCTGATAGGTCAGAGTCCCTCACTCCCCTTGCTTTGGGTTCTGTAGCTTTACTTGGAGAAGCTCAGAGGTCGAACATGGCAAAATGAGATAAGCTTTGTAGCTGGCTCGCTTTGCAAAGTCTGAAGGAGTTCACGAAATGGGAAAAACTTTGTAGCTATTCTATTTCATGACGCCGTGGAGAGTTTCCCCCTCGGATATCCAGGGAGAAACTCCCCACATTTCTTCACCAAAGCAAGAGGCGTTGGTGCTGCACATCAAGAGTCTAAACCTTAGGTCTCCTAGATGAGGTCATTAGCATAAGCCCGATTTACTACCTGCATGTTGGTTTGCTGCATATTGTATTTTTGTTTGGTGCATGTTGCAGTTCACTTGGCTTCAACCGACCGCCCCAGCCCAGTGAGCATTTCACTTAGCTCCAACCGGCAGCCCTGCCCCGGTAAGCCTCTCACTTTGCTTCGATCGATCTCTCCGACCCGACGAGCATCTTACTTCAATCCAACTGGCCACCCCGGCTCGATGAGCATTTCACTTTGCTCTAATCGGCCGCCCCGACCTAGTGAACATCATACTTTACTCCGAGTGGCCTCTCCAGCTTAGTGAGCATCTCACTTTAGTTCGACCGGCCACTCCGTCCTGGTCAACCAATCACTTTGTTTGACTGGCCACCACGATCTGGTCGACTGATCACTTTCATGTTTGTTTTCTTTTATAATATATTGCATGCCTGCCTGTTTGCATGTTGCATCTGGTATGTGTTAGCTTGCATGATCATTATCATTTGCTTGTGTTGCATTCTTTTGGGCCGCTGCTGCCACAACAAATCCATCTCTTTTAGTGACTGCCGCCTCGGCACACTTTTTTCAGGCCACTGCCGCTATGGTGCACCCATCCCTTTTGGTCACTGTCGGCTTGACACACCTTCCTAGGGTCGCTACCGCCACGACAAGTCCATCACTTTTGGTCACTGCCGCCTTGACACACTTTTTTTGACCACTGCCTCCACGGCACGCCCATCTCAGGGTCATTGCCGCTATGGCACAGCCATTTTTTTAGGCCACTGTTTTCACAGTATGCCCATCTTTTTTTGAGTCACTGTCCCACGGTACACTCATCACTTCTATCACATGACTTTCTACATTTGCATTTGCATGTTTGCATGGATAGCAAGCCAGCCTCGTTAGGAGAGTGACCCCGTGTCGGTCGCGATGCCTTAACAAGCATTGCTTATTGGGTTGATTCCGATGAGCAATGTGAGCTAAGTCATCAGGATTGACATGAGTATGACTGCACTAATGATCTAAAAGATCTAACTTGTGTCACCGCTCTTTGTGACACCCTTTAGATTTTGCAGATCATTAGGATGGGGCCAGTATGGTGACCCCGTCAAAGTCATACTATACCTAGACTTACCCTGCACTTAGATACTGGATTGACACACTTTTTATTAGATGGTGTGCTATGCTAGGATTTAGAGTGCTTAGGTAGTCTTTTTTATGTCTGACTATTGTTCTCTATTGGATTGGTTGATGATCCAGACTTAATGCTTATAAACAATGTAACAATAGTTCTTATGGTATTTTTTACTTATATTTCCTTATTTTGCAACAAAACCAAAAACTTGATCCTGACAAAAAATACGAATTTAACTTTTTAATTTATATATATTTGTATTGGGATACTATGCAAGTATATATATCGTTATCAAGTAATATAGGACTTTTTGATTAAGATCTGAATATCGAACCCACAGAGCAGATTATGCAATATGCACTTTTTAGAAAGTTTTTCTATTTTTAAGAAGATAATTACTTAAACTAAAAACAATTTTTACAGGAATTTAAAATTTAAATATTTTTGGTATTTTTGATATTTTAACGAAACATTAACAACCTAAAAGAATAACTAAAGTTTTTGTAGAAGAAAAGTAATTAATATGAAAATATCTTTCTTCTTATCATGAATAAGTAGTAAGTATAGGAATTCTGTTGTGGAAGTATGCAAATTATGTTGTGCCAAATTGGAGCAATAATATTCTTTACCCTTACTAGAGATGCTATAATGAGCATTGACTAATTTAAAGTTTGAATAGTTCTGAAGACGGGCTAGGCATGGAAGATACTAGCTCTCACTCTAGAGTTCCCTCAATTCCCTCCACTTGAGGGCTAACATTCTAGTATCAGAATCTAAAATAATAAACCAAGTTGGGGGTTTTAACCTGTCACTTTAAAGTCCTCTAACTCTACACCCATCAATGAATATTTCCCTATTTATTTGCACTCAATCATATGAACTACATTCTCATTCATACAAACTCATGTGATTCTTTCCAATTGTTGGCTGAGAAAATACCAGCCCGATTATTACATGTTCTCACAACAAATTTTAACATTTGGATTGGCCAAATCAAGAAGTAAATGAAGTGCATGGATTTAAATCATCAAAACTTCTTCCATCATTAAAGATCAATACTCTCCACAACTTCCATCCAAAACTTAATTACTTATCATTTTAAGAAGAAAGATAAAGAAAACTACTCAGAATCCATGGAGAAAACAAACCACACTTTAGTTTAAAAGAAGAAATCATTGTCAAACCAGCAACAAGTCTCGATTAAAATTAAAAGTAGTCTAAAACAAAAAGAAAAAAAAAATTATCTCAAGTCCTCCACCAAACTCTTGAAGTTCCTTTGAATCTCTTCTCTTTTAGAATCACTCAAAACAAAACAACAAAATGATAAAGTAAATAAAAAGTGGTTCCTGAAAATCTCTCAAAACTAACTCCCCAGAGAAGAACTTTCAGAACTTGCTAATATTTTCAGGACTCTTTTCTAAGTCCTCTCTTCTTTCTTTTATAGTTTTCCAAGAGGTGCCTTGGGATCTCTTCAAAATGTGTCTTGATTCAATGTATTTTCCTAGAGACACATCCTTTCATGATAATTTTTGTCCATGGTGGTTACAACCACCTATTAAGCCAATGGTTGCCTCAAAAACCTCTTCGAAATTCATGAAAACCAATTTTACTCATCTAGTAACTGCCACTGGCGCTTAAGCACGGGGTCTCGGCGCTTAAGCACGGGGTCTCGGCGCTTAGGTGCGACCTTCTCTGTTTAACAGGCGCTTAAGCGCTGGATCTGGCGCTTAGACGCCAAAATTCTTTTGCACAAATTTTCACTTTTTTGCTCCAAATTTCATCCTTTTTAACTCCTTTAAGCATGTTTTCCATTTTTACTTGCATCTGCAAGAAAAACACAGAAATACCTTCCATTAAAGCGCAATCTCTCAAAAATAGGTATAAAAATGCGTCTAAAACACTATATTTTTTAGGTGTATCAAAATCCCCCAAACTTAAAATATTATTTGTCCTCAAGTGACACTTCAATCTTTAAAAATCAAATATGTATGATAGGTATATGAGTTTCTTTAGGAGTTACTAAAATCTAGATTTAAAAATATAGTAGAGTAATTTAGAAAAAATAATTAGTAAATGAGACCAACTTAAAGTTTGAAAATTTTTAATGTTAAGAACTATGAAAATATGAGTTCCTATCTAATTCAGAAATATTGTAAGTTCTCTAAATTTAGATTTTAGTTCTTTTATTTTCTCTACTTAAAATTTTTTATTAAAAATAAATTTACTTACTATATTATATTTATAAGCTTAAGATTTTATCAATTCTTATACTATAAAAAGATCAAATGTAGAACAAATTTTTATTAGGCCCTAATCCTCAAGCTTCTCCTCCCTTATATTTCTTTTCCTTTTTTTTTTCTTTTTTTCTTCTTCTTTTTTTTTTCTTTTTCAGACAAGGATTACTATATCTGGATAAGCCTATAATGGATTTTGAATTCCACTTCTCCTTTCCTAAAGTAAAGTCTTGATATAAAACTTTTACTTATAAATATAATAATAGTTTAAAATTTACTTTAATAAAAGAAATTTATGTATTAAAAATAAAAGTTTAAATTATCTATTTTTTTCAAAAATATAATTTTTCTTAATAAAAATAGTCACTTATATTAATCATTTTTTATACTAAAAACTTTTATATTAAAGTTTTTCTTCTTTACTTAAAATTTTAACTAAATTTTCTTACTCATTTCTAAAATCAATTTTTACTTCCCTAATATAACTTCATATACATAATCAAATTTTCTTTTAAAATTCAAATTCATTTGTAGTTCATTTGAGAAAAAAAATTCAAGTTTTGAAAATATTTTTCATCCCTCCCCCAAAATTAATTTTTTTTTAACAGTTTAAATAGTTTAGCATCAGATAATTATATATGCTAGAATGAAAATTGAAATAACATGCTAACAAGAATCTTTACATCCTAATTATACAAGTATAAAAGTAAAGACAAGAGTAAAATTAATTTTTGATCAAATTTTCTATATTTTCATTTTCCTTTAACATGTAGAGATTCAAATAGACGTCTAAATAGTGGATATAAACATAAAAGCAAACATACACACTACTGACATCACAATCTTAACATAAAGACAAACTTGCAAACATGATAAAAGAAAAATAAAGGGTAGCAGTTTCTTAATTTCATGTTTAAGATCTAAGCTTGCAAGATTTCTACTTTATAACAGATATGAAATTAAGTTAAGTTCTAAACTAACTAAATCACAATACTAAACACAAAACAACAACTACTACCCTAAAATTTTAAAAAAAATAATAACTACCACAAACATCATAATAACAATAAAACATAAAAGTCCAAAACACAACATAGTCCAAAACAACACACAGATGCAAATGTAGCAAGCTTAAACCACATAGTTCATATCATATTACAATCATAAAATGAATCTTTCAGCTCTACTCTTCATCTTCAGAATAACCGCTATACCATTTTTCTGCAAGCTCATAATCAGGATATCGAGGATATGGAAGAAATTGCACTCCTCGTTCAGCTCTAATCAGACTCTCCAAAGATGAGTGAATTTCTCTTCATAATCACTTTTCCTTCTATTATAACTATTAATATGATATGCAAAACGCTCTAAATTTTGTACCTTATCGACAGTAAAATTGATATTATCCATCATCTTCTGCAATAACTCATCCTGAGTCTTAGTAGAATCACCTCTAGATGTAGAAGCATGTGAAGTAGTTGGTCTAGATGAAGAAGCAGCAGAGGTAGATGCAGCAGATGTTTCCATTCATAGCTCTTGGAAAATCCTCCTCGCCAGCTAAGAATTAAATGCTCAGAATAAGTTTTCACATTCACCTTCGTGATGGGCTTTAGGGGTAACAGAACTTCCTCCCAACTATCATACTTTACTCCTGCCTGCTCGCATAAAGAAAATATCAAGGAAGCAAATCCCATACCTGCAGTAGTAGCAGCAGTAGCTGAACTGATGATAGTGTGGTAGATCAAAGCTCGTATGTTGATGGGCTTTCCCTCCTGAATACAAAAATTCAACGTCGCTCTCTCTCTGGTCACTTCACTGAGATGATTGGTCGGAAGTAGATAAGCAGAAATGAAATAGTGCTAGGCCTTTGAAGGTGCACATAACTTTGAAGTTGGGAAATTTACTCTCCTCTCATTGGTAATCTTCCAAAGTCCTCTCCCAATATTCAAGTAAGATATGATCTCGTCCATTTCCTCTTCAGTAGGACTATAATTGCATAAAAATGTAAAGTCTCCTGTGGTAAAAAATAAAACAAGTTGATTACTTCTGGACTAAAAGGTACCAACTTCCCTCTAACCATAACTCAATCATCCTCAGCCTCTAGGAGATTTGCATAAAAGTCCCTCACAATAGAAATCACTGCGATAGTAGAGAAACAATAGAACTGTTCCCATTTTCGGCGAACTATCAAGTCTTCCACTTCTCCACCCGGACTCTTAAAACATCACTCCTGAAACAATTTTTGTGACTGTAGAGCGTCACTATATCAATCCCGAGCTTTTGAATTGACAAATTTGCTTGAATCAAATGGGCTCTTTCCTTTGCTCCTTTCCATTGTTGGTGTCATTCTACAAGTTTGATAAATTCCAAAAATAACTTTAAAAATCCAGTTTAAATCACTAAACTAAACTTCTAAAAGCACTAACTAAACTTCTCACGCCATTTCCATAGATTTTTCTTCACTTTTCACCATGAATAGTAAATTTTCAAAATATTCCAAATGTGCTTAAAATATATGGTGAAAATCCAAAATTTTTGCATTAAGAATAAAGCTCTTACCTCAAGGAACTTGGATCTAGCAAATCTCACTTGATTCCACCAAGAAATCTCCAAATTTCACTTGCCATTGCCCTCATAATTGTGAGCTCTAGTTGGGGAAAATGATAGGAGGCGATAAATCCAAATTTCACTTGCCATTACCCTCAAAATCACGAACTCGAGTTGGGGAAGACGATAGGAGGTGATAAAAATGGCATTTTCGGTCCAAAAATTCACTTTTAACTGTTCGCGAACAGGTTTTTGTGAACCGGCGCTTAAGTGCAGGTAAGTTGCGCTTAGGCGCCTACCTCTTGGGTTGGCTCGCACTTAGGCGCCAGTGCACAATTTTAAAAATATTTAATTTTAAGTAAAATGCACTATTAGCCTAAGTGAACCACACCTAAATGGTCTCATAGCACTTAAATGACTACTTTTACTTCCTATAACTCCCTCTCTANATTACTTATCATTTTAAGAAGAAAGATAAAGAAAACTACTCAGAATCCATGGAGAAAACAAACCACACTTTAGTTTAAAAGAAGAAATCATTGTCAAACCAGCAACAAGTCTCGATTAAAATTAAAAGTAGTCTAAAACAAAAAGAAAAAAAAAATTATCTCAAGTCCTCCACCAAACTCTTGAAGTTCCTTTGAATCTCTTCTCTTTTAGAATCACTCAAAACAAAACAACAAAATGATAAAGTAAATAAAAAGTGGTTCCTGAAAATCTCTCAAAACTAACTCCCCAGAGAAGAACTTTCAGNTATTTATTTGCACTCAATCATATGAACTACATTCTCATTCATACAAACTCATGTGATTCTTTCCAATTGTTGGCTGAGAAAATACCAGCCCGATTATTACATGTTCTCACAACAAATTTTAACATTTGGATTGGCCAAATCAAGAAGTAAATGAAGTGCATGGATTTAAATCATCAAAACTTCTTCCATCATTAAAGATCAATACTCTCCACAACTTCCATCCAAAACTTAATTACTTATCATTTTAAGAAGAAAGATAAAGAAAACTACTCAGAATCCATGGAGAAAACAAACCACACTTTAGTTTAAAAGAAGAAATCATTGTCAAACCAGCAACAAGTCTCGATTAAAATTAAAAGTAGTCTAAAACAAAAAGAAAAAAAAAATTATCTCAAGTCCTCCACCAAACTCTTGAAGTTCCTTTGAATCTCTTCTCTTTTAGAATCACTCAAAACAAAACAACAAAATGATAAAGTAAATAAAAAGTGGTTCCTGAAAATCTCTCAAAACTAACTCCCCAGAGAAGAACTTTCAGAACTTGCTAATATTTTCAGGACTCTTTTCTAAGTCCTCTCTTCTTTCTTTTATAGTTTTCCAAGAGGTGCCTTGGGATCTCTTCAAAATGTGTCTTGATTCAATGTATTT
>JXCR01135645.1:65674-85576 GCA_002079205.1 Phalaenopsis hybrid cultivar | reverse complement strand
GTTTTCTCTACATTGTTCTTTGAGTTCCCTTATGGGATAATAAACAATTAGGGACTTAATTCTTCTTAGTATATGTCTAGACCATAAGAAGAATTGAAAACTATATTATGGATAAGAGTGACTTAACCATGCAGTAAAAAACTTGATACCCAAAATTTCTATGAGCCAAGTCTATCAATCCTGAGTATACATGTTAATCAACTTACAAATAATTAAAAGAGTCTGTTTATCCATCCTACAAGGATAGTGTCAAAGTATTTCTAACAGGAAAAAGTTATAGTTTACAAAATTTTTGAATCTATTTTGAGGTTATAAAATGCAGGAATGGAAATTAAATTGTCCTAAAAAAATATGTAAATTTAAATGATAGTAAGCAAAAATGACAATTAAAGGCCTTCAACACTTTAAAGGTTTTAAGGCTCATGATTGACACAGATATAATGTTTTATTTATGTTCTTCTATAAATTCCCCTATGTGCTAGTTAAAAATCAAGGACGCAATCCTCTTTACTCTAGATCATAAGAAGATTTAGAAATGATATTATAATTAAGAGTGACTTAACCATGTGGTGTTTCTCAAGATTCCTTCAATCCCCTGTCTTGGTTACAATTTTTTAATGATAATATGTCTATTCCACCAAGTTATTCTGTGTTAATTTACTTGTTTTTCTAAATGATGGTTACAAGTGCTAGATGACAAGAAGTTTTAACTATTAAATGATCATATTTGAGCTAAATGACGATCAAAAGATTAATATATCAAAATGTTCCATTCATAAGCCAAGAAAAAGTATATAGGAAAAAAAAACTCAAAGTAAAACATAGAGAAAAACTATCCTTATATTACAAGAGTATGAAAGCAAGTTTAGCCACAAAACATGAAGGAGAAAAGTATCAAAATCTTCATGGAAATAATTAAAAATACAAGTCCAAGAAGGAACAAAGTTACAACCAAGTCAAGTGTTTTTAGCAATACACCAAATTCTCACCTTATAAAAATAAACTCTCCATAATCTTTCTCATATACAACACTCTTCCACTCTATCATGCAAACACTCTAAAAACTCAAATAAAAAAAACATTTCTAAAAGTTCTATTCTTAAATGAAGAAGAGGAGAGATGCTAGGTTTTGCACTAGAACCTTAGTTCCTGCTGTAAAGAGCCTCAAAGTATGCCCAACTCCCCTTATTTTATGCCCAAGTTTTTACTTTTATACCTATCAACAAAATAAGAATAAAATTTCTTATCAAAACAAGTCTAGTGTAACCATATCGTGGTTGACGTAGTCACGTCGAATGCTAACATAACTTTGCTGTAGCAAAAATAAGGTTGACATATCACATCACAGTCAAACATAGTTATGTCTGGCCAGCTCCATAACATGTGTTGTATATTCACTCCATGAAGCGCATTTGATGCCGATAACTTGTAAATAACTTAAATAATTTTTATTATTATTTTACATTTCTATTGTTGAGCCCCTTTGAGAACTTGTGCTCTTGACTTCATTGATATCATCTTGATGGCCCGATGAAAATGAACTATTGCTTGTTTGAGATAAGAAGATTTGTCCTCTACTCTTATGGCCTGGACATGTTTTGGCGTGTTGGGATATTCCAATCAAGATGATTTTGGTTGTTCTGTGGGATTCATATGTTGATGAGCCAATATCCATTTTGGATATGAAAACTCACTCTCTGCTTTATGGCTTAGCAAGAGCTTTGAAGTATCAAGACTTTCTCACACGGAATAATCTTCTTTTGATGATCTACTTCCTCAGGTCAATGATAATATAAGCAAAACCCCTTTTATCGAGAATATTCTTAGGTATCCCCAAGATGTAATTACTAATAAAAGCTCATTCTTCTAGGAGTGCTCTTAACCCCAGAACATGTACATACACCTGACTCTTTGGTTATGGGTAGTTTATGTATACACTCTTTCGCAGATATTGGTCCAAGGTGCCCCACCCGATCTTGTTTGGGATCACATATCGAACCTTTCATTGCTAGATTTATCGCACGTAGGCTCTCCATGTTTTTCTTTTCTTTTGTTTGTCACTTTGTCATATGTTCCTTCTTATTCGGTTCCTCTCCTCTTCGAATCACTGATCTGAATTGGGAGGGAGATTTATTTAAATAAAGGAAGTATACGATAATCGACAAGTTGGTGACTCCTAGGAAAAAAATAATATGTTGACTCCATTGGGGATTAGTCTCTCTCTATATACTAGGAGTTTGGCTTTTATTCTGAGGTTATAGCCTCACTATCTATATTTTGGGTTTGTTCATATTATCATGACATGAATTCTTTTCTTGAGTCGTTACTTTAGTTTTTTGTGAGACATTAGTTTTCAATCCATGTATCAGTTGCTAGGGGTTGCAACTTGACGTATTTTAACCTGTGTTCTCACCCTTAGCAAGTTGAGTTGCTGCATATTCGCGTGCGTTTGTGTTGTTGTATTATTTTTGTGATATGTTGTTCTTAACCTTTCTTTTTATTGATCGTGTCTCTTTTTTTTTGGCAGACATGACAAGCTAGAGAGTCGTAATGATCACTACTATTTGGGAGCTGTCTCTTTCTCCCCTAGTAGTTTCTATGCTCTTGTGGGTACTATAACCTTTGACTCATTTGAGCACCCTGTCCAGATTACACTGGGTAATCCTACGCCATTCGATGTTGTTGCTCTATGCTCCACCCTAGAAGGGGAGTCGTGCACATAGAGCCACTCCCACCGTGGTAGCTCGCATCGAGCCTACCATATTTGAAAAAAAAGATGCCTGCACCTGATGGTGATGCACCACAAAGCCCCTCAGTCTTCTCCAAGTTGTAGGGTCGTTCCTCCGTATTTTAACGTATTTCCTTGGCTTTGGCAGGTTAGTCTTCTGGCAACACCGCTGCTATTGTTTCCCCTTCCATGGTCCAAATTCTCTCTGAGGTTGATCCTACTCTTAAGTTGGGCAGGAGGGCCGAAAAAACCTAGAATAGGTTACTCAAGGCCCAAAAAAAAGCTACCACTCCTGTTGTTTCAGTTCCAGTTCAGGTAGAGTCCCCGACTTCCTCAAATAGGAACCCTTTTTTAAACGCTATGGTTGTGAGCACCACATCCCACCATTATTATTAGGAGGTTTCACCCTTCTCATGTTGGCGTAGGCTGCCTCAGGCCTGCTGTCCAAATTGATATGGCTTGCACAAGCTTTTTATCTAAGAAAATTGTGGGGTTGCTTTCTCTTTAAAGGGAAAAAGGTATGTTTCCAAGAGAAATCTCCTCACCTGGATTTATGAGCATCTAAGTGGATTGTGAGAGAGCTTCTTCAGTTCCCTCACCCTTGAGCCCATTGCAGCATGACGTGGGCTTCAGCCCATTGATCCACTAATTGACAACGGTGGTTACCCTCCGCTACATAGGCAGTTGAACACATTGAAGCATTACTAGGAACCCCAGTGTAGCACTTATTACCAATGCACTGGAGTTTGTTCCTACTATAAGGTCCACTGTTGTAGCGGCACAACCTGCACATGATATACCTGTTTAAATTAATAAAAAGAAAAATATTGCTGCTTACATTTCTTCTTTTGATTCTTTGAGAAAAGATAGAGTCAGCACTTCTTTTGTTGATGGAGGGAGTTCCAGGGTGCATCCTCAAAGACATTCCCATTACTTGTACCAGAATAAGTATCTAAGGGAGGGATATTGTCCTGCATATCTTAGGAGGTAGTGGGTCCAAATTGTCCCCACCTCCTCTCCTGTTGAGGTTCTGGCTCAAATTATGGAGGCGGTTGAGTCAATTTTGGAAGGGGTCATTCCCTTATTGGATCATATCTTGAAGCCATCACGAGATGATCCCAGGGTGGAGCCCAATATTGATTCTAAGGGTGATCCATTTGGGGATTATTCTCATACCCTAAGTGTTTATTTATCTGGGGAACTCTTGGATATTTTGGAGGATTTTCTTGATTAGGATGATCTCCTTAGTGAGGAACTCCACAATTTTGAGATGTCCACTCACTGGGTCATAACTGTGACCACTCAAGCCCAGAGCTTGAATATTAAGGGCCACACCCCTGATTCCATCAAGGATGATCATCATGAGGCTATTGAAGTCCATGGTTGCCCCGTAGTTGATCAAGGGGATTGGAGCAAGGATGATATGATTGCTCACTTGCAAGCCCAAGTTGTCCTTCTTGCTACCCAAATAGTGGCATTTTAAAGCGATAAGGTAGGGTCTGACGTTGTTTCTCCCCCTACTCAGAGTGAGGCATGCCCTACCATGCCTTCAGTACCTTTGACACCTTCTTGTCATGTTCATGCCACCCCTTCTAGTGTTGCTTAGCTTGAGCACATCCCTTCTGATTCACATCCGCAGTCCTTGGTTGACACCAAGGTTAAAGCTAGGGCAGGACCTTTATGCGATGGGGTAGACCATGATTTGAGGCATATTTGTGTATTATGTACCCTCTAAAGTTTGCTCCTTGCTTTAAAAGATTTGAGGGCTTTAGCAATCCTTGACAACATATAGCCCAATTTAGAGCACTGTATTACAACGTTGGTAATAATGATGCACTTTATCTTTGTCTCTTCTTTACCAATTTAGCAGAGTTTGCTTTTGAGTTGTATGTTGACCTACCTAACGGCTCATTCAAGAACATTGCTGAGTTTGAGGATACGCTTATAAAATGCTTTGTGTGAGCACACCACCAAATCACTTTGAGCAACTTACTATTAGCCCAACAAGGTCATACTGAGCCCTTATTGGAGTTTGTTATTTGGTGGCGCAATCTGACTTTTTAGTGTGGACCCCAGTTGCAAATGCAACATGTGGTCACATTCCTCATGGGTAAGATAAAGGGCCTCATTTTCATTTTGTTAAAGATGAGTACAATCAAAACCTTTGAAACTTTGATTGAAAAAGTGGCTAGTTTACAAGATACAGTGAGCACCTTGACCTTTAAAGATACTAAAAAATCCAAGAGCATAAAGCCCACTATGGGTATTTTAAGGTGGAAGGAAGAGAGTTTAGCTTTTTCAACATTTGATAGGAAGATGAGAAAGCCCATCATGTCTGCTGAGCAACACTCACCTACTTAGAAGTGAAAGTCCTAGTCCTAGCTGAAAAAATCCATGGTATATCCTTTTACTAAATTTATTGAAGTGATGAGCCTTCAACTAAATTTTCTACCGAAGTTAATCCCTTTGGGTCCTTTACTGAGGATGTTCTAGAAGTCTACCTCAAAAGCAACAAACTTCTCTCTCCTAGAGTTGCTTTACCCAACTTTAAGAAGAAAGGAGAAGGTATCATCATCCAAGAGGTAGATGGTCATCTCGAAGTCCCAAGTAAAGGAATTAAAGAGCCTTCCAAAGTCATGGACTAAATTTTATTGGCACGCCTCAAATGGTTGTCGACTGATTTGAGCATCTATGATGCACTTCTTTTTTCTCCCAAGCTAAGAGAGACCTTGATTAGAGCCCTTTGTGAGCCCAAGGTCTTCCACTCATATTATGTTGAGGAAAAGATGAAGGAGGTGGCCATGCCGCTAGACGCGGTTATCGTTACCTTGATTGAGGAGGACTTACTTTGAGGAACTGCGAACCACAACCATCCCCTCTATGTGATGACAGGAATATACGGTTCTTTGTTAAGCTGTATCTAGATTGACCCCTATCACTTTGATAAATATCATTAACATACTTACTTGAGTTGTTATCTTTGGGCACAAGGAGGTTATGCTCTGATAAGATTATGCACAATGACTTTAATGAGAAGGGTTAAAAGACCCTTGGCTCTATCACTCTGCCACTCAAGTTTGAAGACTTCAAGTGTGATACCAAATTCCATGTGATCAATGTGAATACATATTATAGAGCTCTTCTAGGATACCCATGGATCCATGAGTACGAGATGGTACCTTCCACGCTCCATTAATGCATCAAATATATGAGTGGAGGGGAAGATTTCTCCATCCCCGGGAATGTTCAACCTTTCTCCATTAAGAAGGTGAGAGTTTATGATGATGCAGAGTAGTATGTATCATCTAAAGCATCTATCCTAGCCTCAATTTTGTCAAGAAGTCCATGATCCCCTCCCCTTCCTAGTTCTCTCCTTGCTAAAAGAAAGGAGCAAAAGAAGCATAAGGAAAGGCATTGTGCCCCCCTAGCTTCAAAGCATGAGCTTAGAATCCCCATCTTGTTGTAGGTAAGGTGAAGATCAAAGCTGTATGGGACTCTGACCCAGAGCCAGATGAAGCAATACCCATGATTAGTTCAAGCCCGAAGGATGTTGAAGAGGAGATACTTATGCTTCCCTCAGTGGGAATGATACTTCATTTGCTAGATTTTTGAACGAGGTGTTCACCATTGACCCCATACCACACGGTAATCACAGGTTGTGCATGCCTTCACTGTTGAAGAGTTGAAAACCTTTTATGTACCTCCTAAATCAAAGTCTAAGGAGAAAGACATTTTGTTCCATAAAGTTTTTTCCTCATGTATTAAATACTGATGTAATGCTTTTAAATAATGGGAATTAAGAAGTGGATGATATTCCTCTTTCTTATTTTTGTTGTCCTCTCATATATAAAATACTTGTTGTTGGGTTATTGCCCGAGAGGTGGTTTTATCACTAAACCAAGTTATATAAGGCTATGTGGAAATATATACCCCTAGGAGAAAGATCTCAACTAGGCTATGTTTAAAAGCCTGGTAAACCTAGATTCACTAGAGCCTCATGCATAATGATTTCAATACATGAAGGCATTGAGATCCCACCTTTACTAGTGAGGAGGTTGAAGTTTAAGATGCACCTCTTGAGCTTGAGGATGGTGTCTCTTTGATAGTAGATGAGTTGATCAAGATCAAACTTAATACGGTTGATGCTTCTTATCAGACTTTTATTAACAAACTACTATCCGATTCTATGGATGTTAAAATTATAGAAATGTTGAAAGATTTTGTGATTGTCTTGCTTGGAGCTTTGTTGAAATGACCGGTCTAGCTCTAGAAGTGGTCATATATCATTGGGCTATTGATTCGAGTGTTGCCCTTATGAAACAAACACCTAGAATGATGTAGCCTAAGATAAGGCAAAAGGTCATTAAAGAGCCCAAAAAGCTCATCATGTCTGGCTTTATTAGGGAAATATCTTACCCTAAATGGCTCACAAAGGTCATGCCCATTTGAAGAAAGAACAAACAGACACAAGTTTGCATTGACTTTTAGGAACTCAATAAGGCCTGCCTAAAATATGATTTTCCATTGCCAATTCTAAAACTGATGATTGATGTCACCTCTTCTCATGTGATGTTTTTTTTTCATGGATGGATTATCTGATTATAATCAAATACAGATAGCCCCAGATGAGAAATAACATATGGTGTTTCATGTTCAAATTGGTATATTTTGCAATAGGGTCATGCTCTTCCAACTAAATAATGATAGGGCAACCTACCAGCGTGCTATAACACATGTATTTGATGACTTGCTACATCATCAGGTTGTGTGTTAAATCAACGATGTTGTAAATGAGAGTCATTCTGAAGAGGATCATCTTTCAAACCTAAGGGTTGTCTTTGAATGCCTTAAGAAATATGACCTGAGGATGAACCCGTTGAAATGCACCTTTGTCGTATTTTCTAGAAAGTTTAGGGGTTCATTATCCATCTTCGAGTCATTCAGATTGATCTCAAAAAGATTAAATCTATCATGGAGATGGAGCTTTCTAAAAGTATTATGCAATTGCGTTCCCTTCAGGGGAAGCTTGCTTATTTAGGAGGTTCATTTGAACTTTTCTAGTAGATGTCAACCTTTTTCTGATCTGATTAAGAAAGATTTCATTTCCATTGGGATGAAGCATGTCAACATGCTTTTGATGATATCAAGCACTATTTATTGAATCCTCCAATATTAGCAGCTCCGGTCCTAAGTAAACCCCTCATTCTGTACATTATCGCTCTCGATGAGTTGATAGGAGCTTTACTAGCTTAAAAAATGAGGGGAAAGAGAACGATTTATACTACCTTAGTTTGCATTTCATCCCCACTAAGATGAGATATCCACCAATTGAAAAGCACTACTTGGTGTTGATGTTCTCAGTCCAACAATTGAGACATTACATACTATCACACCATGTTAATTTGATCTCAAGGGTAAATGACCCAACCCGCACTTATGCGTATTTTTAATCTCCTTAATTATGCCAAAAAAATATCTCAATTTATATCTAGCAGCTAGTGTGAACACTTGCAATGATTTGTGAATTATATAATAGATTTTCACACTAGGGGTACTATGCAAGTATATGTATCATTTCAAGTAATATAGGATTTTATTTAAAAATCCCAGTATCAATCCCACGCGGAATGTAATCACTCTTAAAATCAACTTACAGAAATTCTATTTAAATTAGAAATCAAAAAGATAAAAGATTTAAAATGATATGCTTACTAAAAATTACTACTGAATAAGCTTAAAAAAAGAGTAACAACTTAACAAAATATAACAACTAGTTTGGATATTATGGAAAAACTTTCCCCTTACAAAGAGATTTTAATCTATGTAGGATTCAAATGATTTAAGACAAAATTGAGGTATTGTGAAAGATAGAAGCATACCTTATTCTTTACCCCCTCCCAATGCTTGCAAAGAACATTAGCTAACTTAAGGTCAATTCCTTAACATCTCAACTCCACATCAGTGTTATCTAGCCTCTCACCTCTAGATGCCCCTAGCCTATGCCATCATAATGACCAAATCCCAGCATTAGAGTATTAAAACTTAAGCCAAACTGATAAGAATATAGCCTGCCACTCTAGATCTAACCAATTCTATGCCTATAAAAACTTATCTTTCTATTAATTTGCACTCCCCTTAGGTGAATGCAATGTCTCTGGCTATAATGAAGTGTGGTATCCACTAGTTGGGTAAAATTATAGTCCTCCCAGGTCATTATGTTTCTCAATGGATTTTAACGTCATAAGTGGCCAGTTTGCAAAGTAAATAAAGATTCAGTGAAAATACAATCACAATTTTTAAAAGTAAAAAGAAATCTTTAAATCATTCTCATCCTACAAAATTAAGTCCCATATGCAAGAAGAAAGAAATGGAACTACTCAAAATTCATGGAGATTAAGAAAAACAAAACAATTGCAATGAAATTCTAGATTTACAAAAAAAACTCAAATACAATTACAAAGTACCTTATGTCTTCTCCTCAAGAAAACTTTTGGAGTTTCCTCTAAGCAATCTCCAAACTTTTTCACACTAAAACACACTCACACTTACACTTGAACGCAAAATATTAAAAAGCTAACTCACTATTGCCTCCCAATTAAAGTTTTGAGGCTTCAAAATGTCTCTAAATTTGGCAAAATCCTTCTCATTAAATAGAAAATAGAAAGAAAATAGAAAATAACCAATGGTTGCTTCAAACATCCCTCCAAAATTCAACCAAATTCAATGTATCTTCTAGAAAAGATAGTTACTGGAGCTATAGTGCCCTTCTCGCATGTCTGTGGCGCTATGATGCCAAGGGGTGTCGCTATAGCGACACACAATAATCATCATTTTTGCTCTATTTTTTCCTAATTTTTTATAAATGTTCATTCCATGTACCTAAAACCAAAAATATACAAAATACCTTCCTCTAAAGTGCAATATGATAAAAATGTTCTTTAAATGCTTATAAAACATGCACTAAAAATAAGTTATTTTGAGATGAATCAGTAAACACCTTGCAACATCTCATGTGGAGTCCTACTTTAGCTAGATGGTTGGACAGATGGGCTATGATGTTATCCTAGTTTAACATTTTGTATGTCCCTGAATGAGTTGTCAAGCGACGAGTGTTGGCTGACTTTTTAGCAGCTCACTCGATCCTAATAAATTCGCCTCTTAACGAAGATTTTTCTGATGAGCATCTAATGGACATTGATTCTCCAGAATGGGAAATGTACATTGATGGAGCCTCTTCCTTAAAAGAAGGGCCACTAGTTTCTCTCTCAAAAGTATTATACGAGATCAAGTTGATCTTCATATGGCCCGAAGCTGACATCATTTGTTACTCTTGCAGTTTAGTGAAACCATGTACAAATAATACTGTCGAATATGAAGGCTTGATTTTTTTACTTGAATTGGCTATCCAGATGAGCATCATATGAGCCAAAATCTATGGAGATTCTCTTCTCATCATAAGACAAGTCCTAGGAACCTACAGGGTCCTCAAGTCTAAGCTCCTAGCCCACCATAAGAAGGTTATGACATTGTTGAAGCTCATTCCCGAGGCCACACTTATTAGGATACCTCGATCTGTTAATGGAAAGGTTGATGGTCTTACTAAATTGGCTAAAGATCTATCGAGTCCTGATGGAAATCCTATGACAGTCATGATATGAGAAAGAAGGATTATGTCATTGATGCTTTCTATCCCTTAGGGCGACACGCCTTGAAATAACCATGGTGTCATCATGGTTGCTTCTAATGGAGCACCTGATGATTGGTGTCAGACCATCATCTCATACTTGGTGAGGGGAGTTCTCTCAGATGATTGTTCCCTTGCCTTTGAAATCTAAAAGAGGGTGCCCTCATTTACCATCATTAATGATACTTAATATCGACACTCTTTTGAGCAGATGTGGTTACAATGTGTTGGGAATGATGAAGCACAAGAATTCATTGCTGAAGTCCGTGAGGGAATTTGTAAGTCCCATCAGTCAAGTCCCACAAATGAAAATAAAGATCAAATGTCTTTTCTTTATTAACTAAAGGTGACCCTTAATTGCATTGAATATGCCAAGCGGTGCCATAAGTGACATGTGTTTAGCCCCTAATGACCTCACTTTTGTTGAGGTCAAGTCTTTCTTCCTTAAAAGCTTAGGATCTAGCCATAGAACTTTTTTGTTGAATATCCTAGAGGACTAGTGATGGAGCCCTACCCCATTATAAATTCTAAACACTTCTTTACTCTTCTTGAGTTTTACATGCTTGGTATTGACGTCTAACACTTAGTAGGATGAAACCAACGTGGGGAGCCCAAGAGGAGTCCCCATAGCACTATCTAGCCTTAGGTTTAACTTTGGGTGGCGTGGCCTTAGTCAGTCTTGCACACACACATTTGAACCCCTAACCTTCACTCAAAACCTAAACCCTAAACTAAACCTGCTTAACCTGGTTCCCCAATCTTTTGGAAACTCATGTGGGTGGTTCCCCAAACCCTTAGCCCTTGGCTAGGATGGTTAGGACCAACACATGAAGGATCTAAAATGGTGGACTTCCTTGGTTTCATGCCATTAGAAGGGTCTCATTATGATTGGCATCTTCCATGAACCTCAATTTCTCCCAAACTCCAATTTTGACTTTTTAGCCCCAAAATTTTCAAAATTATCAAAATACACTTGAAACCCTATTTTCCCCAAAATTACTCAAAATCTCAAATGCTCTCCAAAAAATCATCTCAAACCATTTCACACAATTCAAATGGCCCGAACACCCCAAAATTCTCAAAATTCCAAAAAAACCCTAAAATTGCCAAAATTACCAAAATGCCCCTCATGCCCCAAAAATCCCCAAAATTTCCAAATTCATCCTAAATGTCCCCAAAATCAATTCTAAACACTCATTGAACCCAATTGTCCTCAAATCCACCAAATTTAGCCAAAATTCCCAAATTGCCCCTAAATGCCTAAAGTCCCCAAATCAACTTCAATTTCCTAAAAATTCATTTCAATCTCACCCAATTTCAATTCCAAACCGAATTTCAACATTACAATCCCAACCTATACAAATCCGAAGTCCCCAATTGAACCATCCTCCAAACCTCAATTTCAATTTTAAACCAAAATCCACAATTTGACCATACCCCTAAAATTCCATCAAATTGAACCCCATAACTTATCCAACTCCCCCAATTTCAAATTCTAAATTGCTCATGACAATGTTCTAAACCAAATTGAACCTTCACATCACGCAAATCCAAACCCAAGTCTATCCCAAACTCAAGTCCAAGCCAATTACCCCAAAATTGAAACCAACTCCAAATTTAACCAAATTGGCTCGTGTAATCGTTTTGATTCCACTACAATTAATTCCTAAATTCTTCATAACACTTCCCTCAACAAATTTGAACTCTCAATTTATTTAAACCCAAGCCAAATTCAAGCCTAAACCAAGACCAAATCTAAATCTAAGCTTAAACCTCCACTTTGAACTTAATTTCAAATCCACCTCAAATCTTTTAAATTAATCCAAAACCTATGCTTTTCTGCCATGCTTAAGCACCCTTAGATGCTAATCACATCACCTAATGATCTAATTTGATGCCATGGACCAAGGGTCCCCCAAATTAAGAAGCCATTTCCCCTAAATATAGTAAACTCCTTAACCCATGAAACCAGCCTTCTTAAGCCTCATGCTTATCACCATTAAACTCCCTTGACCTCTCTGAACCAACTAGCCACCTCCCTTGTTCTGACTGGTCGGCCTAATGGCAAGAAAACACCATGCCTGAGAGGCCCAAAATGGTTTAAACCCAAAATAGGGAGTCATTGAGGTGGATCAATCAAATTGGCCATAGGAGTTCTTCTTCTCTCAACCTAAGCAACCTCTTTGTCACCATGGCTTGCTCTGATTGCAGCCATAACTCCCTCTATAAATTGAGCACCCCCATGACCAAAGAAAGGTGTGTGATAAAACCTTAACAAAATTTTGCCAAAATACTCCTAGACGTCCTAGCAACCCAGAGAAATTCATCCCCACTGTCTTCCAGCCTTCATTTCCACCCTCCAGTACTAATTTCAAACTTGAAATCCATGGTATTTTTCTAAAATTCCACGTACCTTCACCATTTTTCAAATTAACTTGATTCTGTGCTTCACTAGAGCATAAGGAGAAGTTCCTCATTGAAAGCCCAATCCTTTGAGCCCTCTGCACCAGAATTTGACCAAGGCCGCACCACCCTCCGATTGAACTTTTGCACAGACTTAGCCTCTACTTGAACCAACATTTAGAGGACGTTTGTGGACTCACAATGAAGCTTTAGAACACACCCAATTGAGGCATCACCTCTTGGGAAATGGTATAAGCTTAATAATTTGATTTTGTGCTTGGTTTCACCAATTGTGAAAAGAATCTATATTTCATATGCATTTAACCATATGAATATGTTCACCTTGATTAGATGAAGGTGTACGATCAAACCCCATGTGATTTGGTTGAGTATCAAGTGAGATATTAGGTCTAGAAAATGTGTGGTTTTAGGGTTAGGTCAATTGGGGACGATGACCAAGAGTCGTTGGATCACACGTCTATTTAGCGGACGACTCAGATCACGCCGGACCAAGTTATGGGGCATGAACCGTGGGCCGTGTGCTAAGCTTGCATGGAAAGTGCAACGAATCGGTGGCCAATGCATGTGCAATTGGAGCCACCGAGGTTGACGTAGGTGCCACGTGGATTAATAGAGAAATAGGATATTTTTTATTTAAGTAAATCCATAAAATTTAAAAAATCATAACTTGGTGTGGAAAAATCATAAAAATAAAATAAAAATACCATGATGCTCAGTAAATATAGGAGAAAATTATGAACTAAAAATAAATATTATTTGTCCAATATTTTATTTTTAATTAATTAAGTACTCGAAATTTAGGGGGTTTATTCTTCATGTGATTAGAAGTGGTTCTCTAATTTTTCCAAAAGTAGCGAACACTCCTAAACCTTGAAGCCCCAATTTTCAAAGTTAAGTCACCCTTTTTGCTTAAAAAAATTATATCAATTAAAATACAAACCAAAAAAATATGGGAATTATTTTGGTAGGTTCACTGTGGTCATAGAGCCCTAAGAAAAATATAAAATGAATTTGAATAATTAGGTGTATTATCTTTGGTAATTAAGTCATTAGAACTCATCAAAAAATAAAAAAATAAAATATAATTCAATAAATCACATAATTTAATCCAAAGTGAAGATAATGAACATATTAAGTCACTCTAAAAATTTGAAACCATTTGAATGGAATTTAATATCAAAATCTATTTTTCAAGGTAAATGAGATTTTTGCACTAAAGTAATTATAATAAATACAATTAAATTAAAAAAAATTATGAAAAGTGCTTTGGAGTGATCCTTGTGCCCAAGGAAACTCAAGACAAATAAAATTGGTGTTAAAATAAATAGTTAATTTTTGAGCTAATTTTTAAATTAAGAATAATTAAAAATTAGAAAAATACAAAAATGCACCAAAATGTTACAAATTGTTTTCTAATTACTTGGGATCACTTAAAATACTTTTTCTCATTTTCATAGTAAAGTTAAATATTTGTAAATGATGAAAATGTATTTTCCTTAATTTTACATTAAAAATTACAATAAATAAAATAAAAATCATAAAAATGAAAAGTTTATTTCTCTTAGTTCTTTGAACTTAGATGGACTGAAATAAAATATAAAAAGTAGTTTTTGAAATTAAATTATGTTTTATATTTAATTAATCACTAAAATCAACAAATAATTATAATAATTAATTCATAGCTCAAAAAATCATGAAATTTGGTCTAAGTGGTCCCTTGACCTAGATGAACCTCCAATAAAGTTCCTAAGAACAAAAACCTTACTTTGATTAACTGAATGAATTAACATTGAAAATCCCTATTTTTGAGTAAAAATAATTATAAAAATTAAATAAAAATAAATAAAAACATAATTTCTTATTTGATGTTTTAATTGACCCATGAGTGGGGTGACAAGAAAATTTCAAAGCGTTTGAGTTGAATTTAATGATTTATGAAGTGGAAAGTCCTAGGGGCAAAATGGTAATTGTGAGATTTGGATGCCCTAATTAAAATTTAAGCTAACTGAAAAAGTTAATGGGTATTATTGATCATAATGAACTCTCTTGGATGTTTGAAATGAAAGGGTTTAAGAGGTAGAAATCAACTCACCACTTTTCTACAATAAGGGTAAAAGTATAATTTTCCTAAATTATTGTAACTTGGAAGATAACCTGATTGGATGATCCTACGGTAGTGGGATTGAGCTATGAAGATGATAATTTACTCATTTAAAGCCCCTTAATTGGTGATTAATGTAATTTTTTAATGAGAACNGTTAGGTCAATTGGGGACGATGACCAAGAGTCGTTGGATCACACGTCTATTTAGCGGACGACTCAGATCACGTCAGACCAAGCTATGGGGCATGAACCGTGGGTCGTGTGCTAAGCTTGCACGGAAAGTGCAACGAATCGGTAGCCAATGCATGTGCAATTGGAGCCACCGAGGTTGACATAGGTGCCGCATGGATTAATAGAGAAATAGGATATTTTTTATTTAAGTAAATCCATAAAATTTAAAAAATCATAACTTGGTGTAGAAAAATCATAAAAATAAAATAAAAATACCATGATGCTCAATAAATATAGGAGAAAATTATGAACTAAAAATAAATATTATTTGTCCAATATTTTATTTTTAATTAATTAAATACTCTAAAGCTTGATTTAATCCTATTTAATTAAATATTAATCACCATGACTTGAAATTTAGGGGGTTTATTCTTCATGTGATTAGAAGTGTTTTCTAATTTTTCCAAAAGTAGCAAACACTCCTAATCCTTGAAGCCCCAATTTTCAAAGTTAAGTCACCCTTTTTGCTTAAAAAAAATTATATCAATTAAAATACAAACCAAAAAAATATGGGAATTATTTTAGAAGGTTCACTGTGGTCATAGGGCCCTAAGAAAAATAAAAAATGAATTTGAATAATTAGGTGTATTATCTTTGGTAATTAAGTCATTAGAACTCATCAAAAAATAAAAAAAATAAAATATAATTCAATAAATCACATAATTTGATCCAAAGTGAAGATAATGAACATATTAAGTCACTGTAAAAATTTGAAACCATTTGAATGGAATTTAATATCAAAATCTATTTTTCAAGGTAAATGAGATTTTTGCACTAAAGTAATTATAATAAATAAAATTAAATTAAAAAAAATTATGAAAAGTACTTTGGAGTGATCCTTGTGCCCAGGGACACTCAAGACAAATAAAATTGGTGTTAAAATAAATAGTTAATTTTTTAGCTAACTTTTAAATTAAAAATAATTAAAAATTAGAAAAATACAAAAATGCACCAAAATGTTACAAATTGTTTTCTAATTACTTCGGATCACTTAAAATACTTTTCCTAATTTTCAAAGTAAAGTTAAATATTTATAAATGATGAAAATGTATTTTCCTTAATTTTACATTAAAAACTACAATAAATAAAATAAAAATCATAAAAATGAAAAGTTTATTTCTCTTAGTTCTTTGAACTTAGATGGACTGAAAAAAAATATAAAAAGTAATTTTTGAAATTAAATTATATTTTATATTTAATTAATCATTAAAATCAACAAACAATTATAATAATTAATTCATAGCTCAAAAAATCATGAAATTTGGTCTAAGTGGTCCCTTGACCTAGATGAACCTCCAATAAATTTCCTAAAAACAAAAACCTTACTTTGATTAACTGAATGAATTAACATTGAAAATCCCTATTTCTGAGTAAAAATAATTATAAAAATTAAATAAAAATAAAGAAAAACATAATTTCTTATTTGATGTTTTAATTGACCCATGAATGGGGTGACAAGAAAATTTCAAAGCATTTGAGCTGAATTTAATGATTTACGAAGTGGAAAGTCCTAGGGGCAAAATGGTAATTGTGAGATTTGGATGCCCTAATTAAAATTTAAGCTAACTGAAAAAGTTAATGGGTATTATTGATCATAATGAACTCTCTTGGATGTTTGAAATGAAAGGGTTTAAGAGGTAGAAATCAACTCACCACTTTTCTACAATAAGGGTAAAAATATAATTTTCCTAAATTATTGTAACTTGGAAGATAACCTAATTGGATGATCCTACGGTAGTGGGATTGAGCTAGGAAGATGATAATTTACTCATTTAAAGCCCCCTAATTGGTGATTAATGTAATTTTTTAATGAGAAATAAATCCACTTAATTCAACATCTTTGATTATTGCAAATCTACCCTAAAAATTTAACTTATGGGCTTAGTAGTGAATTAGACATGATTTAAATTTGCTTATTGAAGTTTAGAAAAGAAAAATTAATCAATCATGAATACCTTTAAAGCACTACAAGCCCAACTTTAATCATGCGTCCAAAATCCTTAATGATTTGAGCTTGCCCTTAAGGGCATCCAATTACATAACTCTTAAATAAAACATCAAGTGAATGTGTAAGTACCCCACTCATGGGATAATCAAAACATCAAGGTTCAATGAGCATAGGAGAAATTAACTACCACTGAATCTAAATTTAAATTTAGATAATTAATTAAACAATATAATAAATCCAAATGAACTCAAAATGATTTAAACGCCTCGAACACTTTTATGATCTTTTTGATATTTTGAAGGACAATTGAACTTATTATTCTTTGTTTAAGAAAATCATCCTNTTGAGCTTGCCCTTAAGGGCATCCAATTACATAACTCTTAAATAAAACATCAAGTGAATGTGTAAGTACCCCGCTCATGGGATAATCAAAACATCAAGGTTCACTGAGCATAGGAGAAATTAACTACCTCTGAATCTAAATTTAAATTCAGATAATTAATTAAACAATATAATAAATCCAAATGAACTCAAAATGATTTAAACGCCTCGAACACTTTTATGATCTTTTGGATATTTTGAAGGACAATTGAACTTATTATTCTTTGTTTAAGAAAATCATCCATTAAAACTTTTAGGGATCCGCCAAGTTATGCCTCAGGACCCGATAATTCACCTATATCAATAAAAATTCCTTGTACTACTTATCCTACATTAATTGAACCAACGCTCAAGGATTTAAGTCATCCCTAAGGTATTTAAGTCCTTATGAGCAATTGGGAATATTTGTTTTTGCCACATATGGATCATCGGGCCTGTGTAAGTCTGAAGTCTAGGTGGTTAGGACGATGATGATAATGCTAATATGCGCTAAATGAGGGATATGACGTGTGTTTAGAATAGTATCTCCCATTTTAAGAACCTTCTATAAAGGGAGAGGATAAAGACCGATGATACTATTCACCAGCTTTTAATGAGATTGTTGCCTTCAATACTCTTAGGTTACCTGTAGTCCTAGCTTGATCAAAGTAATTAACATGTGGACTACACTACTTTGTCTTTTGCCTGTTAAAGTAAAATCTACATGCATAAAAACTAAATTAAAAATACAAGTTTATAAAGTTCCACGTTTAACTACTTAGATCGAGGTTAGGACTGCCCTCCATAGATTATCAGGTTGGTAGCTCTCATTCGTGGTTGGGAAGCATTTACCTTAGCTTTGAGCCCCCACCTTTATCAATGTCTTACACTTAGTTCTAATTTTCTTTATGCGACTATGAATTTTCATTTAATTGCTTGTGTTTTTCTACAACTCGTTCTCTGAATTTTTCCATGCCATATGCTTCTGTTTATTTTCTTGCAATTAATTTAATTTTCCTGCAAATATAAAATGCTTTGTGAGACTAATCATGTAATGAAAGCAGAGGCCCAGGCACGCATTTACATTTCTGCATTGCAATATTATTTATTTACCTTATATTATTTTCTACCTGCATTTATTTACTTCACAAGCAAAACTTAATCAAAATTAAAAAACACAAAAATACATTTTCAAAATTAAATCTGCACTTTTAAAACAATGAACGAATATAATACACTCCTTTTGAGTTTATGAAGATTTCTTGGATGAGGTAACCTACGATTGCTAATGGTAGTTCTCTGGTTTAAATGAGATTAAAAACTCATTTAGAGTAAGTAAATTCAAGAGAAAATAGTGGTGCCGGAATGAGGGAACCATAAGATCCTAACCGGTATCACTCTAATTAACTTAAAATTCCTCTTTAAAGACACTTGAACAACAACAACAACAAGAAAAAAGTCACATAAAATGTAAAACTTTAAAGCCTTAAACATGGAGCCTTCAACGAGGAGCTTTGAGCTAACACAGTGAGCAACACGACAAGAATGCACAGAAGTACAAATTCGAGAGAGCAAACATGTCTGCAACAACAAATATTTTCTTATAATTAAATAACAAGCCATAGGATTTTGAGGTAGCTCATCTAGTACGATATAAATCCTCAACTCATCTTTATGACTTTGCACAACCGTGTTGTGCAATATAAGCCCTAACTTGCTTTAGGCTTCGAGGTCGTTGTTTGTTACGACATAAACCCTCTTATCTTCCAGGCTATTTGTATGACCGTGTCATACAAGTATAAGCTCTAAATAATAATAATTGGCAGGATGAAATGTCTAATAATATGTCCTTGAAATTGAAGTCAAACCATAAGATAGCTTGGGAAGTCTTCAAGGCTTGCCTCAGAACCTATGACATCCCCTAGTTCTCTCCCTTTTTATTCTGAAAATAACTGTTCCTGTTTGGTGTTTCTCATTTGATACTCCTTTATCCGACCTTAAAATCCCAAAAATTTCAAATCTTGAAGACAATACTTTTTGATCTAAATCTAAAGTTTTATTAGGCGATTTTGATTATCTAGGATGTAATTAACTATAGGGGCTTGGCATTTTAGGAAACTTTAGAACCCTGCTTAATATAAACCCTATCTAATATTTTATATTCGATAAAGGAAATTTTCAGTCAACATAAAGGTTTTTCATACTAAAATGGATGTCATAAATTCTTTAGTTTACTTAATCAAGTCTTACTATTAAGTAATGTGTCTATTCCTGGGGATAGGTACGTCACTTGCATTGTTACACTCGTTTATTTAAACTATTGCATATATGATATTGGTTTGGTCTCATATTTTCAAAAATTAAAATACTAATTTTTAATATATATATATATATATATATATATATATATATACTAAATTAAAT
>JXCR01135645.1:3171-62501 GCA_002079205.1 Phalaenopsis hybrid cultivar | reverse complement strand
CATTTTTGACCAAACATAACAATCAATTTGAGCTTAGCCCAAAGCTAGCTCAAGTTAGACCCGNGACCTGTGTAAGTCTGAAGTCTAGGTGGTTAGGACGATGATGATAATGCTAATATGCGCTAAATGAGGGATACAACATGTGTTTAAAATAGTATCTCCTGCCTTAAGGACCTTCTATAAAGGGAGAGGATAAAGACCGATGATACTATTGACCAGCTCTTAATGAGATTGTTGCCTTTGATACTCTTAGGTTACCTGTAGTCCTAGCTTGATCAAAGTAATTAACATGTGGACTACACTACTTTGTCTTTTGCCTGTTAAAGTAAATTCTACATGCATAAAAACTAAATTAAAAATAAAAGTTTATAAAGTTCCACGTTTAATTACTTAGATCGAGGTTAGGACTGCCCTCCATAGATTATCAGGTTGGTAGCTCTCATTCGTGGTTGGGAAGCATTTAACTTAGCTTTGAGCCCCCACCTTTATCAATGTCTTACACTTAGTTCTAATTTTCTTTATGTGACTATGAATTTTTTTTTTAATTGCTCGTGTTTTGCTACAACTCGTTCTCTGAATTTTTCTATGCTAGATGCTTCTGTTTATTTTCTTGCAATTAATTTAATTTTCCTGCAAATATAATCTGCTTTGTGAGACTAATCATGTAACGAAAGCAGAGGCCCAGGCACGCATTTACATTTCTGCATTGCAATTTTATTTATTTACCTTATATTATTTTCTGCCTGCATTTATTTACTTCACAAGCAAAGCTTAACAAAAACTGAAAAACACAAAAATACATTTTCAAAATTAAATTTGCACTTTTAAAATAATTAAAACACAGTGAGCAACACGACAAGAATGCACAGAAGAACAAATTCGAGAGAGCAAACATGTCTGCAACAACAAATCTTTTCTTATAATTAAATAACAAGTCATAGGATTTTGAGGTAGCTCATCTAGTACGACATAATTCCTCATCTCATCTTTATGACTTTGCATAACTGTGTTTGCAATGTAAGCCCTAACTTACTTTAGGCTTCGAGGTCGTTGTTTGTTACGACATAAACCCTCCTATCTTCAAGGCTATTTGTATGACTGTGTCATGAAAGTATAAGTCCTAAATAATAATAATTGGCAGGATGAAACATCTAATAATATGTCCTTGAAATTGAAGTCAAACCATAAGATAGCTTGGGAAGTCTTCAAGGCTTGCCTCAGAACCTGTGACATCCCCTAGTTCTCTCCCTTTTGATTCTGAAAATAACTGTTCATGTTTGGTCTTTCTCATTTGATACTCCTTTATTCGACCTTAAAATCCCAAAACTTTCAAATCTTGAAGACAATACTTTTTGATCTAAATCAAAAGTTTTATTAGGCTATTTTGATTATCTAGGATGTAATTAACTATAGTGCTTGGTGTTTTAGGAAACTTTGGAACCCTGCTTAATATAAACCCTATCTAATTCGATAAAAGAATTTTTTAGTAAACATAAAGGTTTCTCATACTAAAATGGATGTCATAAATTTTTTAGTTTACTTAATCAAGTCTTACTATCAAGTAATGTGTCTATTCCTTGGGATAGGTACGTCACTTGCATTGTTACACTCATTTATTTAAACTATTGCATTTATGAGATCANACTATCAGGTAATGTGTACATTCCTCAGGATAGGTACGTCACTTGCATTGTTGCACTCGTTTATTAAAATATTGCATATATGTGATCGGTTCGATCTCATATTTTCAAAAATTAAAGTACTACTTTTTAAAGAATATATATATATACTAAATTAAATCAAATACTCCTTCCCATGTTGGCGACCGATAATTTCTGGTGACTCCACTGGAGTCATGTTTCTCTCTTAGTTATGATTAGAAAGTTTAATCTTCATACATCGGTAATGTGTCCATGTCCCTCATGGTCTAAATTACCGTTCTTCCATTACGTGCTTAGCCCATTTCTTTCTTGGGAAAGTACGGTGCTCTCCTTTTCGATTCCAGGAACATTTGTTTAACTATCATTAAATAGAGGACTTTAAGGCTTTTCTTGATGTATGGGGTTGGACCCCCAATAGGTGTGTCGGTGGACTAGTACCTTCTGGGCAAAGTGCATTGTGAAGTTGGTCTTGAACTGGATCCTGCACTTCACCTTTTTCTCGTGTATTTTGGGTTCAGTTTACTATCGACAGATTGAGCCAAGTCGTTATGTTGCTTAACTTTCGTTGAATTCTTAAATTAAACCTTTTAACGTTATAATCATGTACAAACAACAAATTTTAAAAACAACTTTAAGATTAGGAAAATTAAAACAAAAAATGAAACACACTAAAATTTGGAAAACAAAATAAAATGAAAGTAAGAAAGATGTGCCTAGTTCACAGAGTGACATTCGTTGATTTTTAGTGCTTGCACTAAAATTACAAGGTATCAGTCATTGCTAACCCTCATAATTTTCTTTTTGAAGGAGCTACAATGTCGTCCCCAACCTTGACCTTCTTTTGCAACCTGCCCATTGATCAAGTCGCCCGTAACATAGCACTAATGATTAAGTTCGGAACCGGGTTTGACAAGTTTGAGGTTGTGTTCGGCAAAGCCCCATTCATTGTCGCTAATGTCGCGGCTCTAAATGTTCAAGAGCAATCCAATAGATTTTATTTGAGCTGTCATCTGGACTTCGCTTCTTACAAGAAGGCAAAAGTCGCTATTGCCCTAACACCCATCAAGTCTATTATTCCTGCACCATTCCATATCTGCTTCTCCTATGCCGAGGAGAGTTATCAGATCTACCACCGCCATATTTACTGTCACCGTGCCCACAGTGTCTTCTGCCAAAAGGAAAGAGAATCTACTAGACAAAGATTCAGTTGATGCATTTGCTACCCTACTATCTGTATTTGAGATTGGTTCTAGTTCGGGAGTTGCATTGTTGACAAAGTCTCATAAGAGGAACCATAATCATAAGATTCAGAGGGTCACCAGAGCCAGGGCTGCAAAATTAGCTCGCATTGAGGAGATTTATCAGTAGGAGGGGCTCGGAGTACTTGAGATCTCTCATCTCTTTTGAGGAAGTAGGTTTCATCCGTGAAAGACACTACTGGAGACGAGAGCTTCCACAAGGTAAGGAGAGGGAGAAAACCACTCCTATCACCCAAGTCCGTATTGTGTTTGAGAGGATTGCCACCAAGGAAGGATGTTGTGTTACTGAGCTCCTTAAGAGGGTGGGTTGCACAGTATCACCACAGATGAAGAATGTGATTTTGAAGAAAGTCAGGCATGCTCATCAGCTACAGAGATCAGTAGAGGTACCCCAATTTTGTATTCTGGCTAGATTCCATCTTTGGAGCTGTGTCGACACCATTACCACTATTACAGATGACACTATCATTGCCCTGAGATCTGCAGGATGCAGACTAATCAAGTTACGTCAGGGTCCAAGAGTACCGCCTACCGTCATGTATAAGGATTTCCTGAAGAAGGATCATGGGAAAAGACCTTTAACCGTTGTACTGGGTCTACACCATAAGGAGCATACTTCTCTTTGACATATCGATGCCTCCTCCATGACACTCCGTCCCAAGGAATCAACATCAAAGAGGAAAGTGTGGGTATCTAAGTTTGTCGCACCAGCATATTCTGAGAGGCTCGTGGGTCAATTCTGTGAGATAGATCATGAGTTTGATGCTCTAGTTGTCTTTACAGCCGCTGCTTCAGTGTCCATTGCAGAACAAGATGATGTCTGAGAAAAACTTACAAATCTTAAGCTAATTTAAGAGAAAGCAATCAATGATAAAGTAAAGAAGCTCAGAGCCAAGATTTCAGAGTTATCAAAAGAGCAAGGAATGGATGTGGATGATGAGGACTATTATTTATCAGATTATATAGATGAGGAGTTCATGAAAATCAATGTTGTCGAGACCAGGGCCGCTGCATCTGCACGCGATGCTCCACTTTTTATTAAGGATAATGCAACAGATGACTTGCAAAGGGACATTCAACTAAGAGATGAGCAAATCAACTGGATGAAGACGAGAATGGAGGAGATGGTCGCCACCATGATTGCCTTGGCTACAATGCACGGATAGTCACAGTCACGGCAGATGGTGTCATTGGAGGTTAATGTTGACCTCACTTTTGGTTGAGGTCTAGTTTCCTCCTTTGTAGCCTAGGGTCTAGCCATAGGACTTTCTTGTTGACTATTCCTAGAGAAATAGTAAAGGAACGCTCACCATTATAAACTCTAAACTCTTCTTTACTTCATTTGAAGTTCCACATATTGGTATTAACCTCTAACATTTAGTAGGTGGGGCTAGTATGAGGGAGCTCAAAGGGAGTCCCCATAGGATTGCTTGGTCTTTGGGTGGACCCTGGGTGTTGTGGCCTTGGTAAGTTTCACACACACACACACACACTTAATATCTCCCACTTACACTCACAACCTTAGGCTTTAGTCAAATATGCTTAGTTGGTCCCTTAACTCTTCATGAAACTCATGTAGATGGTCTCTTAGGCCACTAGCCCTAGGCTAGGGTTCAGCTGATACCAGTATATGAAGGACCCAAAGTAGAGAATTCTATTGGTCCATGGCTCAAGTAGGGTGGTTGTGTGGTTGGCAACCCAATCCTACTAAAATACCCAATTTAGCCTTTTGATCCCAAAACCTACCTCAATTTACCAAACTACCCTTGAAACCCCAATTTTGATCAAAATCCCAAAAATTAACCAAAATACCCAACTTTGTTCAAAAATCATTTCAAACCATTTGAAACCACCCAAATTGCCCAAAACACTCCAAAATTTTTAAAAATACCACTGATTTTGCCAAATTTAAAAAATACCCCTAGTGACCCAAAATGTACCAAAACCTTCATAAACATTTCAAAAGTCCCCAAAACCAATTTGGCTCACTTCATTGAGCCCAATTTGACCAATTTAATCAATTTTGACCAAAAGCCCCAACTTTCCCTTAAAGGCCCAATTACCTCAATTCACCCCCAATGTCCACCAATTTGATCACAATTTTCCCCAATTTTAATTCTGAACTCAAATTTGTCATGTCTAAGATTGATTGAAACCAAATCCAAGCTCAATTAGATCCACTCTCAAACCTATGCCCAATTCAAAATCTCCAATTTGATCATAAGACAAAATTTCACTAAAAAGATTTTTGATGGTGTCATCCACAACCAGGTGGAGTGCTATGTGGATGACTTGGTCATCAAATGCAAGCAACTAATATACCGCTTGTATGATTTGATGATTTTGTTTGAATGATTATGAAAATATAATCTTAAGATGAATCCCTTAAAGTAAGTTCGCCTTTAGCATCATCTCCAAGAAATTTATATAATTCATTAACCGTCATCGAGGAATCAAGATTGACTCATAGAAGATTAAAACTATCTTAGAAATGGCACCTCCCATAGCTTTGAAGCAACTATGATCCTTTCAAGGTAAATTGACATAACTAAGACACTTTATATCTAATATGTGAGGAAGGTGTTATCCCTTATTAACTTTATTCTGAAAGAATGCCCAATTATTTTGGGGAGAGCCATGCAATCAAACTTTTGAGGAGATTAAGAAATACTTAACAACACCTCCTGTATTAGCATCCCACATCCCAGGAAAACCTTTGGTACTTTATGCAGTGGCCTTAGATGACTCTCTCAAAACCGTCCTACCCCAAGTCAATGATGAGAGTAAGGAAAACACACTCCATTACTTGAGTCAATGTCTAATATTTGTGGAGGTAAGGTTTCCTCCCATTGAGGAACATTGTCTGGCTTTGATTTTCACCACCTAAAAGCTTAGACATTACATGCTTTATCATAACGTTAGTCTTATTTTGAAGGTTAATCCGTTGCAATACTTGATGGCTCATCCCACATTATTTGGAAGGTTAGCAAGGTGGTCGATGATCTTATTACAATTTGATATAACTTTTGTACCTCTTTGTGATATCAAAGGACAAATTTTGACAAATTTCCTCGCAGCGCACCCACTACCAGCTGAGTCCCCCTCAATGATGACCTACTAAACAAACATATACTGCAAGTGGAATTGGGAAATGTACTTTGATGGAGTTTCATTAACCAGAAAAGATAAAGGATCACATACAGTTATACCAAAAAAAGCAAGGATTGCTCTAGTTTTTGTCACACCCGATCATGCAATGTTAAAATTCTTGTATCATCTGATAGAGCCGTGTACCAACAATGAGACATATTATGAAGCTTTGATCACCAAACTAGAATTGGCAAAATCAATGGACATAATAGGCATTGCCATCTACATGACTTACAACTCGTCATTCAGCAAGTTGTCAGACAGTACAAGATTCTAAAATAGAGACTAGCAGAATATCACCAGTAAAAAATGAAGTTGTTGGAGCAGATTCCCAATATGACATTGTACAGGATTCCTTGATGAGACAACGCCCATGCGAATTCTTTAGCCAAGCTTGCTAAGGAATTGACATGTCCACCGAAGGATTCCATTGATATTACAGTAAGGGACGTCAAGTTCTATCACAGATCAACCTCGATAATCTGCACAAGCTTGGAAAGGAAGAGATAACAGAGACATTGACTGATGATACTGAAGATTGACACAAACCATTGATAGAATATTTTCAAATAGGAAAGCTATCAGATGACAAGTTAGTAGTGCATCAGATAATAAAAAGAGCTTTGTCATATGTCTTTGTAGATAATGTCCTCTACAGAAGGTCCTTTGATCAGATGTGGTTGAGATGTTTAAGAAGAGCAGAAGCATAAAATATTGTCAAAGAGTTACATGTCGAATTGTGTGGTGCTCACCAATCAAGGCCAAAGATGAAGATGAAGATTAAGAGACTCAAATACTACTAGATGGCAATGATGACAAATTATATGGAAATTACTAAGAAATCTCATCAGTGCCAAGTGCATATAGTGGTATTGCAACAATCACCGAATGTGCTACGTATGACGACCGCGTCGTGGTCATTCAAGTGTTAGGGTACGGATATAGTAGGACCTATAGACCCTCCATCCTTAAAAGGACACAGATTTATTCTAGTAGCTACATATCACTTCTCTAAATAGGAAAAAGTAGTGCCATTGCGAGAAGTTATAGTGCAACATGTTCTTCAATTTTTTCAGAAATCAAATTGTCTACCATTTTAGTGTGTCGAGCAGAATTATTTCAGATAATGGTTCAACCTTCAAGAGCACCAAGATCAAAAACTTTGTCAGACAACATGGGATCGATTGGAGGTATTCTATGATTTACTACCTCAAGGCAAGCGGCCTAGCCAAAGCTTTCAACAATACACTCATGCAAATATTAAAGAAAATACTGGACGAAAACAAAAGCGGATGGCATGAGAAGTTTTTAAAGGCTTTGTGGGCATAAATTATAATGTTCATAACTCCTACTCGTTCTACACCATATGCATTCATGTACGGGTCCGAGGTAGTAATTCTGTTAGAGGTTTAGCTACCTTCTCTTAGAGTCACCATTGCCAACCAGATTACAACAAAAGACAACACCAACCTCAAACTTGCAGAATTGAAAAATCTCGAAGGGAAGCGGTTAATGACACAATAAAACTTGGAACTATACCAGGCAAAGATGATCCATGCCCACGACAAGCTGGTCCGCTCAAGGACGTTCAAAGTTGGTGACCTTGTACTTGTTATCAGAAGGCTTATTCTTACAAACCACAATATAGGTGGAAAGTTTGAGCCAACTTGATAAGGATTGCTCGTGATAGAGAATGTTTACTTCGGAGGATCTTACCAGCTAGTGAATTCTCAAGGTGAGAGGCCCATTTTGCCGATCAACGAACAATATTTATGGAAATACTTTGCAACTTGACGTTCTCCAAGATGAATTTTGAATGCAATACTTATTCTAAGAATAACCATGTGTCCAGTGTCTGTGACTGGGTCCAAAAAATTTTGAAATAAAATTTGATGAAATGAGATTAATTTAATTGAAATAAAATTTTCACATATAAATTTCCCATTTAAATTTTGAATTTCACAAAATGAAATTAAGTAAAGTTCTTGCATATGTATAATTTAAAATCTACCCAATAATGAAGTGTCATTGTTCTTATTTGTTTTAAATTTCAGCAAGCTAATGTTTTTTAATCTTCTGTGAGAAAATGTTGGGATAGAAGCTAATTTTTTATTTTAAAGATGGCTTGAATCTCACAATAGATGAGGAGAAAGCGACACAGGGTGGCATCATAAATTTTGACCTAGATTATGGACAAGTAAAAGCATAGTAAGTCATAGCTAGATAGAAGGATTACGATCATTACTGATAATCAGTACAAAGGAGGAATCATCATTAATGAGGAAGAAGTCAGAGAAAGTTCTAGATACACAAGACTCAATGGAAAGGGTTAGCCACCTACAGTCCATGATTATGATGCCGATAGGGGACTTGGTCAGTGCTACTTCAGAGAGAGTCTTACATGAACCACTAAAACACACAACGCAAGAATGTTAATTAACACAAACACCAAGATTTAGATTGATTAGAGAGGAGGCTTTGCAAGGAGGCAGCCACAGAGCTTAATCTAATTTCTAAGGAGGAGACCCCTACAAGACTTTAGGAGAGGCTTCCACCAGTGCCACAGTTGTAGAGGACAAGCCAACGATCATTGTAGAGCCCACGATGTTGGAAATCCCCAATGAGCTTGATGCAGAATGTCTGACATGCAATGTAGAAATATCGAGGTAGACATCATCAGTAAGAGCATTCACAAAGTGCCCAGAGTGTAACGTTCTCCACCTAGAGTGTTATGGAACTTTTGAAGAACATACAATGACATCAATGATGTTCAGAAGTGTGAAGCATCCGGATGTAGAGCCATACATACCACGATTTGTAGAGCTACGAAAATCATGCATTACTTTAGAAAATGAGCCAGAGGAGCAGCTCCGAGAATTGTAGATGATTCCTAGGTCTGAGCTGGAGAAGATACGTAGTCTGAAAGCAAGAGTTCGAGTATTATGTTGAAATCTAGGAAAATTTTGTTAATATCCTAAAGGGACTCGAGATGCACACCAGGGTATTTTCTGAAAGTGATGAGAAGAAGATTCTTGAATACATGATTGACTTAAGAGACATGGGCTGAGCCAAACTATTAAAGAAGAAGACATACTCAGAACCATAGAAATGGATGCAAGGAAAGGGTAAGATAACCATCCAGTGTGGTTGTTGTTAAAATTTTGTGAAGGATAGGCAAGCGAACCCCCGTGGATTTTGAGAAATGACAAGGTGGATCCCATGCCATTCATGATAAAGAAAATGATTAAGAGAATGGTGGAATGACATCTATTACCATCGAATTGTATTTCAAAAATTTGCATCATCAACATTTATTAATAAGGAGACTAAATTCCTCCTCACATTGACCACCATGACTTTATCAAGCCCTTTTGTATAGTTTCATTCATGAGCATGAGCAACATTCTATTTGGGAAAGAGATACAAATAGTTGGCCAAGGGAATTTTAAGGATCAGTCAAGATTCCACTGCCGGTTGGATCAGTATTGATTTTGAAAGGGAATGGAGCAGATTTGGCTAAGCACTGCATCCCCGGAGTCCCATGCAGAAGATTTTTAGTCACTCTACAACAAATGAATGATAGGAAGGTGTCGTATGGATATCAACCTGACCCGGACTTGGTGGAGCTTTGACCATTGGAGCTGTGAGATAGTTGTATCTCTAAGTATACAGATGGGGACTTTAGTTCCAGAGCATGCCCTAGGAGGTGAGCTTGATCACGAAATGATCTCAGAAGACATGCAGATTTTCTACTTTTGTACCGTGTCAGAGTAGGCAACATATGAAATACAAGATTCCAGTTTCCACACATATTACTTCTGATATTTTGGATACCTTCCAGTATATGATCAGTTGCACTACATGTTCAAAGTAGAATCAGCAAAGTTTGTTTTGGATTTCAGCATATGTTTTTGGATTGCCATGTTCATGCAATTGATAAAAGCCGCATGACCATGCATTGTTCATAAACTATAACAAATAAAGAATGATACAAAGAAAGTTTGATAATATGAATATTAAAATTCAAAGTTAAAAGAGAAAGAAAGAACATCAAATTTGTAAAATATCCTAATAATAACAGAAAATGATAAAAATGATAAACAAATCTACTCAAAATTGCACACTCTTTGCAACACAAATTTCACTTTCCTCACTTCCACAGCTCTCACTCTCATGAGATTTCACATTCTACATAATTCCACAAATGTTCCACACTCATTCTATGAATTCTCCGCACTCACAATGCTCTCGAGGTTGGTACCTAAATTTCAATTTTCATCTCGGGGTTAGTGCCTAAATTTTGATTCCCATCCTTTTTGAGGTTGGTACCTATATTTCGAATCTCATTCCAGGGTACTTAAATTCTAATTCCTATCTCGGGGTTAGTAGTTAAATTCTGATTACCATCTTTTCTTACTGCTACACTGCTACTATAAATAAACAATTCTTAATGTTTATTTATGCACCTAAATTCCAATTCCCAGCTCATGTTCAGTACTTAAATTTTGGTTCCCATCCTTTCTGAGGTCGGTACCTAAATTTTGATTCTCATTTTGGGGTTAGTACCTAAATTATAATTCCTATCACGTGTTCAGTACCTAAATTCCAATTCTCATCTGGGGGTCAGTATCTAAATTTTGATTCCATCTTTTCTGAGGTCAGTACCTAAATTTTGATTCTCATTCCGGGGTTGGTGCCTAAATTCCAATTCCCATCTTGGGGTCAGTACCTAAATTCTGATTCCCATCCTTTCCAAGGTTGATACCTAAATTTTAATTCTCTTCATAAAGTTGGTACCAAAATTCTAATTCCCATCTCGGGGTCAGTACATAAATTTTGATTCCCATCCTTTCGGAGGTCAGTACGTAAATTTCGATTCTAATTCTGGGGTTGGTACCTAAATTTCAATTCCCATCTCCGGGTCAATACCAAAATTTTTTATTTTCATCCTTTTTGAGGTCGGTACGTAAATTTTGATTCTCATTCTAAAGTTGGTAACTAAATTTTAATTCCCATCTTGGGATCAGTACCTAAATTTTGATTCCCTCCACTACCTCTTGGGTTGGATGTGAGTCCCTGAGATTTCCTTCCCAATGTAGCAAAAATTAAATTCTCAAGGTCAGCACCTAAATTTTGATTCTCACTTTGGGACCAGTACCTAAATTATGATTCCCTTTTATCACCTTTTAGGTTAGATATGTGTCCCTGAGCTTTCCTTCCGAATGTGACAGATGTCCCATCTAGCACTTGGATTGGATGTGAGTGCCTGAGCTTTTCTTTCCAATGTACCTAAACCTTCCCAATTAGCTCTTGAGTTGGATGAAAGTCCATGTGCATTCCTTCTCAATCTGGTCTTTTTTCACCTCTTGGGTTGGATGTGATTCCCTAAGCTTTTCATCTTAACGTGACATTCTCAGCACTTCAAGATAGGTATAAGGCCTCCTTAAATGGAGCAAGGCATCATATTCTCATCTCTCCGCACTTTCGTTACCTCTTGGGTTGGATGCTAGTCCCCATACTTTCCTTCCCAAAGTAGCACCCCTTCTCCTCAATCAGTCTTTTGAGTTGGATGTGAGTTTATATGCTTCCATCTTGAGCCTGTCTCTTTACTTCTACTTAATTCCTTAAGTTTCTTTGAAGTTGAGATCGTAACTAAAATTTCAACTAAATTCAAATCAAAATTAAACAACAAAACAAATCAAATCTTTACCTTGACCGCTAATTTCTCTTATTGTTGTCTCCATAAATTTGAAAAAGAGCCCTTCATGAGGGTTAACAAACACGGAATCACTACGTAAATCTAAAATTCACTTTTGAGTTTGACAATTCAAAGGTACACCCACTAATCCTTAGTCAGAGTTCTAGAATCTTCAGTTTTGATAGAGGATTCACCTGATACTCTCCAACATAAACCTTCTTCACTCTTTCTCCATTTTGCTCTGAGCATGTTTGCTTAAGCAGTTGTGTTGGTTTCGTTGATCTCTTTTGTCAACGCCAATATGTGCAGTGTTCTCATCCAACACACCAACCTATTTGGGGTCCGTTTGTTAACCTCACTTTTGTTGAGATCTAGTATTTTTTCCTTAGAAGCATTGGATCTAGCCATATGACTTTCTTGTTGACCATCCTTGAGGACTAGTGATGGAACCCAACCCAATTAAAAATTCTAAATAGTTCTTTACACTTCTTGGAGTTCCACCTACTTGGTTTTGACCTCTAGCACTTAGTAGAATGAAACCAACATGGCAGAGCTCAAAAGGAGTCCCCATAGGATTTTCTGGTCTTAGGTTTAACTTTGGGTGGTGGCCTTATTTAGTCTTGCACACACACACTTGAAACCCTAACCTTCTATCACAACCTAAACCCTAAACCAAACATGCTTAACCTGGTTCCCCACACTTTTGGAAACTCATGTGGGTGGTCCCCCAAACCCTTACCCATTGACTAGGATGGCTAGGACCAACAAATGGAGGATCCAAAATGGGGGACTTCATTGGTCTCATGGAACCAGAAAAGTCTCATTATGATTGGCATCTTCCATGAACCTCAATTTTACCCAAACTCTAATTTTGACTTTTTAGCCCCAAAGTTTTCAAAATTACCAAAATATCCCTGAAATCTTAATTTTCCCAAAATTTCTCAAGATCTCAAGTGCTCTCTAAAAATTATATCAAACCATTTCAAACCACTCAAATTCCCCAAACACCCCAAAATTCTCAAAATTCTTAAATACCCCAAAATTGCCAAAATTACCAAAATACCACTCATGCCCCAAAAATCCCCCAAATTTCGAAATTCATCCTAAATGTCCCCAATATCAATCCCAACCACTCATTGACCCCAATTGTCCCCAAATCCACCAAATTTAGCCAAAATTCCCAAATTGCCCCTAAATGCCTAAAGTCCCTAAATCAACTTCAATTTACACAAAACTCATTTAAATCTCACCCAATTTCAATTCCAAAATTCATTTCAACATTCCAATCCCAACTTACACCAATTTGAAGTCCAATTGAACCATCCTCCAAACCCCAATTTCAATTTTGGCCAAAATCCCTTATTTAACAATACCCCTAAAATTCCTTCAAATTGAACCCCATAACCTATCCAATTCCCACAATTTCAAATTCTAAAGTCCTCATGGAAATGTTCTAAACTAAGTTGAACCTTCACATGACCAAAATTTGAGCCCAAGTCTAACCAAAACTCAAGTCCAAGCCAATTACCCCAAAATTGAACCCAACTCCAAATTTCACCAAACTGGCTCATGTAACTATTTTGATTCACTAAAATGGATTACTAAATTATTCATGACACATCCCTCAACCAATTTGAACTCTCAATTGATTTAAATCCAAGCCCAATTTAAGCTTAAACCAAGCCCAAATCTAAACCTATGCTTAAACCCCTATTTTGAACTTAATTTCAAATCCATCTCAAATCTTTCAAATTAAGCCAAACCCTAAGCTCTTCTGCCTTGCTTAAGCACCCTTGGAAGCTAATCACATCACCTAATATGACCTAATTTGGTTCCATGGACCATGGGTCCCCCAATTAAGGAGTCATTTACCCTAAATATGGTTAACTCTCTAACCCATGCAACCAGCCTTCCCATGCCCCAAGCTTATCCCTATTAAACTCCCCTAACCTTCCTTAACCATCTAGCCACCTCCCTTGCTCTGGCCGACTAGCCTAGTGGCCAAAAAGAACCATGCTTAAGAAGTATCAAATGGCTTAAACCCAAAATTGGGACTCACTAAGGTGGCTCAATCCAATTGGCCATTAGAGCTCTTCTTCCTCCACCTAAGTTACCTCTCTACCACCCTGACTTGCTCCGATGGCAACCATAGCTCCCTTTATAAATTGAGCACCCCCCATGACCAAAGATAAGTGTGTTATAAAACCTTACCAAAACTCTGCTAAAATTCTCTCAAACCTCCTAGCAGCCCAGAAAAGCTTATCCCCACTCTCTTTCAGCCTTCATTTCCACCCTCCAGCCCTAATTTTAAACTTGAAATCTAGAGCATTTTTCTTCCATTCCACAAACCTCCACCTTTTTTTCAAATTAACTTGCTTTTGAGCTTCACCAGAGCTCAAGGAGAAGTTCCCCACTGGAAGCCCCATCCTTGAGCCCTCTGCACCAGACTTTGACCAAGGCCACACCACCCTCTGATTGAACTCTTGCACATAATCAACCTCTGCTCAGACCAAAGCTTAGAAGATGTTTGTGGACTCACAATGAAGCTATAAAACACACCCAATTGATATCTCACCTCTTGGGCAAAGGTATAAGCTTAATACTTTGATTTTGTGCTCGGTTTCAATAATTGTGAAGAGAATCTATATTTCATATGCATTTAACCGTATGGATATGTTTGCCTTGACTAGATGAAGGTGCAGGATCAAACACCATGTGATTTAGCTGAGTATCGAGTGAGATATTAAGTCTAAAAAATGTGTGGTTCTCGGGTTAGGTCTGTTGGTGATAATAACCATGAGCCGTTGGATCATGCGTGTATTCAGTGGATGGTCCGTATAGTGTCGGACGAAGCTACGAGACATGAACTGCGGGCTGAGTGGCAAGGTTGCGCGGAAAGTGCAACGAATCAAAGGCCATCCCATGTGCATTTGAAGCTGTCAATGTTGATGTTAGCGCCACATGGATAAATAGAAAAATAGGGTGTTTTTTATTTAAATAAATTTAGAAACTTTAAAAAATCCTAACTTAGGTAGAAAAATCATAAAAATAAAATAAAAATACCCTAATGCTCAATAAACAGAGAAGAAATTATGAACTAAAAATAAAAATTATTTGTTATGTATTTTTTTAATTAATTAAATACCCAAGAGCTTGTTTTATATATATTTAATTAAATATTAATCACCATGACTTAAAATTTAGGGAGTATATTCTCCATGTGATTAGGAGTGTTCTATAATTTTTCCAAAGTCAGAGAATTCCCCTAACCCTATAAACCCAAAATTTCAAAGTTAAGTCACCTTTTCTGCTTAAATAAATATATAAATTAAAATATAAATCAAAATTAATGGGACTTGTTTTGGTAGGTTCACTGTGGTCAAAGGGCCTTTTAAAAAATATAAAATTAATTTAAAAAATTAAATGTATTATCTTGGCTAATTAAGTCATTAGAACTCATNCTAATTAGAATTTAAGATTTAATTAAGTCTAATTTAAGTAAGACCTAATTAGGTAATTAGGTCTGATGTAGGCTTGACCTACTTAGGATTAAAATTTTGATTAAGTCTAATTTAAGTAAGACATGATTATGTAATTAGGTATGATGTGGGATAGATCGAATTAGGACTATGTTTAATTAGTCTAATTTAGGTAAAACTTAATTAGATAATTAGGTCTAATGTAGATTATACCTAATTTGGATTAGGTTTAATTTAATATAATTTAAGTAAGACTTAGGGCCTATTTGGGGCAGCTTATAAGTGCGAGGGCATTTTTGTAAATGTCGTGGTACCATTTGGATCGCACGTTTTACCCGCTTATCAAAAAATGCGGTTCCATTTTTACTTTAAATACAGGCCACGGGTCGACCTCGATGTTCGACCCGTGGGCAGCTTTTCAAGATAATTTACTTATTATGAAACACATAAGCTGCCTCAAACACACCCTAAATTAGATAATCAGTTCTAATGTAGGTTAGACTTAATAAGGATTATATTTATATAAGTTTAATTTAGGAAAGACTTAATTAGATAATTAGGTCTAATGTAGGCTAGACCAAATTAGGATTAGGTTTCATTAATTCTAATTTAGGTAAGACATAATTAGATGATTAAGCCTAATTTAGTCGAAACCTAATTAAGATTAGGTTTAATTAAGCTTTATTTAGGTAAGGTTTAGTGGGATAATTAGGTTTATTGTAGGTTCAACCTAATTAGGATTTAGGTTTAACTAAGCCTTTTTTAGGTAAGGCTTAGTTAGAAAAATAAGTTTAATGTTGGTTAGAACTAAGGATTTTGAGCTGGTCTCAATTGGATTGGGTTCAATTTGGGTTAGCTTCAAGTTAGATTAAGCTTAAGCTAAATTCAGGCTCAAAATTGGGTTAACCCTATGTTTAGGGTTAGGACTAAGATGGTTAGATCTAATACACATAGTTTATTTGACTCCAATATGGCTAGAGTCAACATACAGGATTTTATTCAAGTTTAATTGAACCTAAGTCTCANTACTATATTAATTAATCAAAATATGAAAATCATTATAAATTGTATAATAAATTAAAAGGTAAAAAAAAAACATATTATTTTTAATCTCTTTATACTGCAATATTTATTTAAGAAAATGATCATCTCACTTCTGATGAAGCAATGAATTCTATATATGTTTTTTTTGGAAGGAAGTTCCTAATAATGNTACTATATTAATTAATCAAAATATGAAAATCATTATAAATTGTATAATAAATTAAAAGGTAAAAAAAAAACAGATTATTTTTAATCTCCTTATACTGCAATATTTATTTTAAAAAATGATCATCTCACTTCTGATGAAGCAATGAATTCTATATATGTTTTTTTTTTAAGGAATTTCCTAATAATAAAATAGATTTCTTCTCTTCGAATAAAACATCGATAGGTTGATTGTAAATAAATTTTCAAAGAGAAATTAAATTCATTTCAATCTATAGATAAACATAAAACAAAATTATTTGTCCAAGGATGTGTTTATAGTAAGAGATGGATTATATTATATCATGTCATTAACTTAATGATATTTTAATTTTTGGGATGAATATAGGTATTATAAATGACATTAAAGATTTTATATGATATCAAAGATTTAGGTGAAGCTAGTACTCAAGCATAGAAATTAGTTNAATTCATTTCAATCTATAGATAAACATAAAACAAAATTATTTGTCCAAGGATGTGTTTATAGTAAGAGATGGTTTATATTATATCATGTCATTAACTTGATGATATTTTAATTTTTGGCATGAATATAGGTATTATAAATGACATTAAAGATTTTATATGGTATCAAAGATTTAGGTGAAGCTAGTACTCAAGCATAGAAATTAGTAGAAATACAAACCAAATTTTTATTTCACAATCAAATTATATTCATAAACTTCTTAAGAAATTTAATTTTCAAGATGTATATCAATTAGACACATATAACTCTAACTTACATCTTATTAAGAATTTATATGATAGTTTATCACAATTAAATATTATTAAATAATTGAATATCTTATGCATGTAGCAAATTATTATCGACCTTATAACTTATGTTGAAAATAAAAATAAATTAAGTAGATATGCTACTAACCCAAGTGAAACTCATTAGAATGTAATTCGAAGGATTTTACAATTTTTAAAATGCACAATAAACTATTGCATTCATTATAGTGGTTTTTTTTTATACTACTAGAATAATATTATGATTCTAGTTGGATTGCCGACTATGATGTTATTAAAGCCATTAGTGGTTATATGTTCACATTCTATGGTGGTATATCATGGAAATCACTAAATAAAAACTAGAATGTTGGTCTGCTATGGAAGCATATATTATTGTACTTGATCTTGTTACTTCTGAAATTGATGGCTTAAACGTTTGTATGAACTATATAAATGAAATTTTATGACTTATCATTTTATTTTCTCTGAGAAAAATAGAATAGATCCAGCAACAAAATGACTTGTAAAGACTTCTATATTGATGTTAGTAGTGTCATAGGATTAAAATAGTCATCACAGTGGAAACCCAAAGTTCAAATTGGAAACACCATGATAGAAATTTCAATGCGGTAGAAAAAATGTTGAGTGTGATAATAGGTTGACTTGAAAAGACTTCTATAATACTTATTGATTTAAGATAAAAGTGCATAATCTTTAGAATTTGTCTCATATCATGCCCCTACAAAATGAAACAAATAATTTATATACGTAGTTCAAAACATTGGTTATTATGATATTTATTATTATTAGCATTTGTTTATACCACGTGAAAGGTGAAACTTGGAAGACATTTTTCAGTGAATGCATGATAAAAATTGTCCAAAAATATAAAACTTCATCTTGGATCATTTTCACCAAATACTTTTAATTATAAATTAAGGATGTTTCGCTTGACGAAATCATCCTTAATTAAACTCTTAAGGACCCACCAAGATATGACATAGTGTTAGGAAAACTACCAAAATTTTACTTCCCTGTCTCATATTAATTGCCCTGACATGCATTTTAAGTTTCAGGTGGTGGAACGAGAAGACTCGCCAGATACGCTTTTACAGTTTTCAGCGTTGANTTACTTCCCTGTCTCATATTAATTGCCCTGACATGCATTTTAAGTTTCAGGTGGTGGAACGAGAAGACTCGCTAGATACGCTTTTACAGTTTTCAGCGTTGTCTTTCTTGTACTTTTATGCTATACTTTTGTGCTTATACAAATTTGCGTGGAAAACTAAAACTATTATGATAGCCACAAAACCAAAACCAAAACCAAAATTAAAAACAACCAAAAATAAATTTCACTCTAATCCCAAAACCAAAGCCAAAACCAAAACTAAAACTAAAATCAACCAAGATAAAATTCACCTCTTGCATGTTAACCAAAACCATAACCAAAACCAAAACTAAAATCAACCAAGATAAAATTCATCGCTACAACATTCAAAATATAAAACAACTCAAAATTTAATCACAAACATCACACAAAACTACAATTTTAACTAAATTAAGACATCTCTATCGGATGATCGAGAATCCCTCGGAGGAGGTAACCTGCAGTTTCTAACGAGGCTTCCCACTNTATGCTATACTTTTGTGCTTATACAAATTTGCATGGAAAACTAAAACTATTAAGATAGCCACAAAACTAAAATCAAAACCAAAATTAAAAACAACCAAAAATAAAATTCACCCTAATCCCAAAACCAAAGCCAAAACCAAAACTAAAACTAAAATCAACCAAGATAAAATTCACCTCTTGCATGTTAACCAAAACCATAACCAAAACCAAAACTAAAATCAACCAAGATAAAATTCATCGCTACAACATTCAACTTGCATGTTAACCAAAACCAAAACTAAAATCAACCAAGATAAAATTCACCGCCACAACATTCGAATAAACCAAAACCAAAGCTAAAACTAAAATCAACCAAGATAAAATTCACCCCCACAACATTCAAAATGTAAAACAACTCAAAATTTAATCACAAACATCACACAAAACTACAATTGCAACTAAATTAAGACGTCTCTATCCAAAATTTAATCACAAACATCATATAAAACCACAACTTTAACTTAATTAAGATGTCTCTATTTGATGATCGAAATTTAATCACAAACATCACACAAAACTACAATTTCAACTAAATTAAGACATCTCTATCGGTTGATCGAGAATCCCTCAGAGGAGTTAACCTGCAGTTTCTAACGAGGCTCCCACTATCTAAATGAAATTATGGAACTCATTAAATTGAGTTTACTAAGTTCATTTGGACTAAGTGAATCCAATAGAAAATAGTGGTGCCGGAATGAGGGTATTATAACTTGTAACATAAATTAAATTAAGGAAAAATAAATCAATAAATATATAAATTGAAATAGATTCGTTAACGGCTATAAATCATAAATAATATTAATATTTTGTCTCCATCCCTTAATTATAACTAGATGATAATATGAGCTTAAAAGGGAAGCAATTTTCTAAATTCTCTAATCAAAATTTCATCTTCTTTCTTGGTGTTGAGGAGTTAGGACGAAGAAAAATAGAATCGACAAAAATTCAGAAGAACACACAGAGATTTAACAAGGTTCGACAAAAATGTCTACGTCATTGAGAGCAGAGCAGCAACTTTCCTTTCAATCTCAGAAAAGAGTATATGACTAGAATATCGAACCCCTTATGGTTACAATAGAGTCTATATATATGGCTCTGGAGTACAATATGTAATTACAAAATTACCCATGTACCGTACCGCGGGGCATCGCCCCCGCACCCCTTACTCACGTAATAAAACTCCCCCAATTAGATGGATTCTTCCGCTCCACTCCGCTTTGTTCTAGTATCTATCCCTTATATGGAAAATGAGTCATACCATAACAAATCTCCACCTTGGCGAATATCCAGCCCTTCAGGAGAAATACATCATGGAGTTTATTACAGGCTGAAGTGGGTTGGGTCACCATGCTTCTCTAGCAACTGCTAACATTCAACAAGTCCAAGCAATGCAAGAACTTTTTGATAGTAACTGACTTGATCAACATATTAGTNTCACCATGCTTCTCTAGCAACTGCTAACATTCAACAAGTCCAAGCAATGCAAGAACTTTTTGATAGTAACTGGCTTGATCAACATATTAGTTGCATTTTCATCTGTATAAATCTTCTGCAACAGTATCTCACTAGAAGCAATCAATTCTCTGATCTTGTGATACCTGACATCATCACAGTCAGTGCACTCTTAACACTTCTGATGATTTCTCTATCCTCATCTGCCTTAGGAATAAATTATTTCTAAGTAAAGTGCCCATGGAAATCAAATCCTTCTTCAGATCTGGAATATGTCTGACATCACAAAATGTTCTAACAGTGTCATCATACATTTGAATTCTGACTTCACCAATATCAACAATATTGTAGCATTTATCATCACCTAAATAAATTGAGCCAGAATTAGTTAACTTGTATGAAGTAAATCACTCCCTATTAGGTGTTATGTAATAAGAGCACTCTGAATCAAGAATCCATGCATCCATGAACTAAGTTGATAAAACTGAAAGCATATCACCATCACTGCAATCTGAATTGTCACCCTACACCACATTTACAGACTTGGATGATGCATCACCTTTCTCCCCAGTTTGCTTCTTGAGCTTTGGACAATCCCTCTTCATATGACCCGACTCTTTGCACTTATAGCAATGAATTGCCTTTTTGCCTTTAGACTTAGATCTGGAATTTTTTCTTCCAGAATATTCTTTCTCTTTCTTCCTTCCACGATCCTGATTACCCTTAACATAAAAATTGTTGTCATGAGAGTTTTCTCCTACATTTTGCTTCTGTCGATTGTGAGCCAACAATGCTGCAGTAATCTCATCAACAATGATAGTTTCTTTTCCATAAGTAAGAGCAGTCACCAAGTGTTCATAAGATGGAGGCAATGAACACAATAAAATCATTGCTCGATCTTCATTCTCAATACTCACATCAAGCCATGACAAATCTGTGATTATTTGATTGAAGTCATTCACGTATTGTAAAAGATCAGAGACTTCTTGCATCTTCAGCCCATACAACTTTTGTTTTAGATACAAATTATTCGTCAGAGATTTGAACATAAACTTGGTTCTCAATTTCCTCCATTTCTCCTCTGGAGATTTTATATTCATCACGTGAAACATAACCTCATCTGTCAGACAAAAATGTATGGTTGCTACCCTCGTTGTTGTAATTCTTCTCAATCTTCATCGTTCATGACATCTGGTTTCGTTGCCCACAAAGCCTTCAAGATTCCATGTTGCACCAACAAATATTTCACTCTTGTTTCCCACAACCCAAAGTTTCAAGTTTTATCGAACTTCACCACATCAAATTTTGCACCAGAAATTGTCATCTGAAACTGATCCTGCAACGATATTCTTCTGGAAATTCCTCAGAGGTTTCCTTTCCTAATTCTCTTCCTCTACAGCATCCTTCTCAGATCTGCCAATGCAAATCTGCCTGAAATCTGNAATTTTGCACCAGAAATTGTCATCTGAAACTGATCCTGCAACGATATTCTTCTGGAAATTCCTCAGAGGTTTTCTTTTCCTAATTCTCTTCCTCTACAACATCCTTCTCAGATCTGCCGATGCAAATCTGCCTGAAATCTGAGAGGTCGTGAATTTCTCCATCCGTATGCCTGTCGCAGGACTCTCTCCTGCTTGTAAATACCGGTTGCGCACGAAGCCTCTTAGCTAACACGCGAACACTATCGTGAATCCTCTTGTGTGGCAGGTGGCGCGAACTGCTCCTCTCCGAACGATCGCACGCGAACACATTTTGCCCCGATCGCAAATCCTTGCATGCGTTGAACCGCCAAACTTCGTAACTCACTGCCTTCTCGCCTTCTCGCGCGAAGCCCTTCGCGAATTCATTCATCCGAATGCTGCAAACTGCTGAACTCCCAAAAGCCCTAGCCGCAGCCCTAACGGAACTCCTCTGCCAAATTTTGTTCGTTTCTGTGCCATCGAAAATTTTTCTTCCCGGCCCTAGAACCTCGCTCTGATACCACTTGTTGAGAAATTAGGGCGAAAAAAAATAGGAATCGACACAAATTCAGAAGAACACACAGAGATTTAACGAAATTCGACAAAGATGCCTACGTCCTCGGGAGCAAAGCGACGGCTTTCTTTTCAATCTCAGAAAAGAGTATAAACTAGAATACCAAATTCCTTAGGGTTATAATAAAGCCTATATATATAGCCCTGGAGTAAAATATGTAATTACAAAATTAACCCTGTACCGTACCGCAGGGCGTTGTCCCCGCACCCTCAACCCATGTAAGGAAACTCCCCCGATTGTCGCTTATATGGTATATGAGTCATATCATAACACTGGGCAATCACATTAAGTTAAAAGTTTTGCGAATTTGTCATGTTAGATGTGCAACTCCAATGTAGAAAGAGAGCCCTAAATTAGTTCATCGAAAACTTGATCTACTCTAAGGTTAGGGTCATCCAAAAGCCTCCCTTCCAAATATTTCAATCTTATATCTTTTTTAATTGGCTTAATTGTGCTGAATTTATTTCTCAATTTTATATTGCTAATTTACCTTTACAGCNATTTTACGATAAAATAATTACAATAAATAAAATAAAAGTCATAATAATGATAAGTTTGTTTTTGTGAGTTCTCTGAACTCAAAGAAACTAAAGACAAATATAAAAAGTAATTTTTGAAATTAAATTAAGATTTCCATCTAATTAATCACTAAAATCAATAAATAATTATAATAATTAAAATAGAACTTAAAAAATCATGAAATTTGGTCCATGTGGTCCCCTAACCTAGGTGAACTTCCAATAAATTTCCTAAAGACAGAAACCTTTGATTATTTGAATGAATTAACATTGAAAATCCCTATTTTTGTGTAAAATAATTATAATAATTAAATAAATATAAGAGAAATCATAATTTCTCCTCTGATGTTTTAATTGACCGATGAGTGGGGTACCAAGCAAATTCAAACTCATTTGAGTTGAATTTAATGCTTTATGAAGTGGAAAGCCCTAGGGGCAAAATGGTAATTATGGGATTTTCATGTCCTAATTAAAATTTAAGCTAAGTTAAGGGTAAATGGGTAATATTGATCATAATGAACCCTCTTTGATATTTGAAACATAGGGTTTAAAAGGTAGAAATTAACTCACCACTTTTCTACAACAAGGGTAAAAATGTAATTTTTCTAAATTATAGTAACTTGGAAGTTAACTGAATTGGATGATCCTAATGTAGTGGGATTGAGCTAGGAAGATGATAGTTTACTCATTTGAAGCCCCCTAATCTGTGATTAATGCAATCTTTCAATGAGAATTAAATTCACTTAATTCAACATCTTTAATTATTGCAAATCAACCATAACAATTTAACTTAAGGGCTTAGTAGTGAATTAGGCCTGATTTAAATTTACTTAATGAAGTTTAAAAAAGTAAACATATTCAATCATGAATACCTTTAAAGCACTGCAAGCCCAAATGTAATCATGAGTTCAAGATCCATAATGACTTGAGCTTGCCCTTAAGGGCGTCCACTTACATAACTCTTAAATAAAACATCAAGCGAATGTCTAAGTACCCCGCTCATGGGATACTCAAAACATCAAAGTTTGTTGGGCACAGGAAAAATTAACTACCACTGAATCTAAATTTAACTTTGGATGATTAATTGAACAATATAATAATTCTAAATGAACTTGGAACGGTTCAAAGGGTTCAAAAAGTTGTTTAGGGCTATGTCTCAAACATTTTTATGATCTTTTGGATATTTTGAGGGACAATTGAACTCATTATTCTTTATTCAAAAAAATCATCCATTAAAACTTCTAAGTGTCCACCAATTTATGCCTCAAGGCCTCATAATTCATCTAAATCAATAAAAATTCCATATACTACTTTTCTTACATTAATTGACCCAATGCTCAAGGATTTGAGTCTTCCCTAAAGTAGTTAAATCCTTGTGAGCAACTGAGGATATTTATTTTTGCCACATATAGATCATTGGGCTTGTGTAAGTCGGAAGTTTAGGTGGCTAGGGCGATGACGATATTGCTAATAAGTGCTAAATGAGGGATACTACATGGGATTTAGAATAGTATCTCCTACCACAAGGAACTTCAATAAAGGGAGAGGATAAGGACCTATGATACTATTTACCGACTCTTGACTAGATTATTTCCTCTAATACTCTTAGGTTGTTTGTAGTTCTTGCTCGATCAAAGTAATTAACCCATGGACTACACTACTTTGTAAAGTATTTACAAAAATGAAATTTCTTTTGCCTCTTAAAGTAAACTCTACATGCATGAAAATTAAATTAAAAATAAAAGTTTATAAATGTCCATGGTTTATCACTTGGATCGAGGTTTGGACTACCCTCCGTAGATTATCAGGTTGGTAGCTCTCATTCAAGTTTGGGAAGAACACAACCCAGCTCTGAGCCTCCACTTTTACCAATGTCTTACACTTAGTTTTGATCTTCTATATGTGAGTATGAGTTTTATTTTACTTGTTCATGTTTTTCTATGATTCATTTTCCAACTTTTTTTTGTATCGGATGCTCATGTTTATTTTATTGCAATTTATTTAATTTTTTTACAAATACATTATGCTTTATGAGACTAACCATACAGTGGTAACAGGGGATCAGATACATATTTACATTTTATGCATGCAATTTTATTTATTTACCTTATAGCATTTTCTAACTGCATTTATTTACTTTACATGCAAAAATAAATCAAAATTGAAAAGCACAAAAATACATTTTCAAAATTAAATCTACACTTTCAAAACATTGAACAAACGTAAAACACTCATTTTGGTTTTACGAGGATTTCTCGGATGAGGTAACCTACGGTTACTAACGGGAGTTCTCTTGGTTTAAATGAGCTTCAAAAATCATTTAGACTAAGTAAATTCAAGAAAAAATGTGGGTCTAGAATGAAGGAACCATAGGATCCTAACTGGTGTCGCTCTAATTAAATCAAAATTCCTCCCAAAAGACACATGAACAACAAAGACAACAAAACCTATCACATAAACTTCAAAGCATTAAAGCCTTAAACTTGGATCCTTCGACATTATGTCATAACGAACAATGACCTCGAAGACTAAAGCGAGTTAGGGCTTATATTGCACAAGGCAGTTGTGCAAAAGACTAAAGATGAGTTGAGGATTTATGTCATACTAGACAAGCTACCTCAAAATCCTATGGCTTGTTATTTAATTTTAAGAAAATATTTGTTGTTGTAGACATGTTTGCTCTCTCGAAGTTGTTCTTCTGTACATTCTTTTCATGATGCCCACGATGTTAGCTCAAAGTCACTCTCTTAACGTCCAGGCTATTTTTATGACATTGTCATGCAAGTGTAAGCCCTAAATAAAAAGAGTTGGTAGGATGAAATNAGTCCTATGGCTAGACCTAGGCTACTAAAGAAATTTCTAGACCTCAACCAAAAGTGAGGTCAACACATACTAGACAAGCTACCTCAAAATCCTGTGGCTTGTTATTTAATTTTAAGAAAATATTTGTTGTTGTAGACATGTTTGCTCTCTTGAAGTTATTCTTCTGTACATTCTTGTCATGCTGCCCACGATGTTAGCTCAAAGTTACTCTCTTATAGTCCAAGCTATTTTTATGACCTTTTCATGCAAGTGTAAGCCCTAAATAAAAAGAGTTGGTAGGATGAAACATTTAATAATATTTTCTTGAAATTGAAGCCAAACCATAAGATAGCTTGAGAAGTCTCCGATGCTTGCCTCAGGACCTGTGACATCCCCTAGTTCTCTCCCTTTGGATTCTGAATATAATTGTTCCTGTTTGGTCTTTCTTATTTAATACTCCTTTTTCTGACCTTGAAAACCCTAAACTTTGAAGTCTTGAATTCAATAATTTTTGATCTAAATCAAGAGTTTTTTAGGTGATTTCAATTATCTAGGATGTAATTGCCTATAAGGGCTTGCCATTATAGGAAACTTTAGAATCCAGCTTAATATAAAACCTATCTAATATTTTATATTAGATAGGCAAATTTGACGGTCAAAATAAAGGTTTCATAGATTAAAATGATTGTCATAAATTCTTTTGTTTACTTAATTGAGCCATACTATCAGGTAATGTGTACATTCCTCAGGATAGGTACGTCACTTGCATTGTTGCACTCGTTTATTAAAATATTGCATATATGTGATCGGTTCGATCTCATATTTTCAAAAATTAAAGTACTACTTTTTAAAGAATATATATATATACTAAATTAAATCAAATACTCCTTCCCATGTTGGCAGCCGACAGCTCTGGGCTTTACCAACCCCCAAGCATATGTCAACCGATAGTTGCATCATGGCCTTTCAAAGCATAGGGTACTAATTTTATTCAACATTTCCTTCCAGATAAAACATAGTAAAAAATCTCCTATATTTTCCCCTTCTTTCTCCTTTTCTTGTTGCCATGGACGAAACCTAACACACGCGCACAAAATTCTCTCTTTCCTTTTACCATAGTCTAACACACACACACACACACGCACGCACACACGCGCGCGCACACACACACACACACACACACGCACGCACACACGCGCGCGCACACACACACACACACACACACACACACGATCCTTTCCATCTTCTTCCCTAGGCTGAAACCTTAGCCCTGTTTCTCCTTCCTTGTCTAATACCAAAACTGAAAAACATCTCCACTTCCCAATCTCATTTCTTCTCATTCCAGTTGGCCAAAAACCTCATCAACTCTCCTTCACGTTCCTCATTTTCTGACACCTTCTTCCTTTTTTTGCTTGGTCAAAAAAACCCTCCATCCCTCCCTCTCCTTCCTTCTTTTTCACTTGGCCAGAAAAATTCACATACACACACCACTTCCTTCCATCATGGTCGAAACCCACCCATCCTTCCTTTTCTTCTTGTCTTCATCCCTAGGCTAAAAACACACACACTCACATATATCTTCACAACCTCTCTTGCTGGTCGATAATCGTCACCCAACACACCCCTTCTTTTATCTTAATTAATTACTTGTTGAGCTTATGTTTAATTTTCTTTATGTGATGGTTAAAATTAATGCAATTTGGTCTATGTGCTTGTTAAATCCTCAAGCTTGTCACTTAAAAAGGTATGAAACTACATTAGTTTGGCACTATCAAACTCACTTATTGATTGATTCAAAAGGATATATTATTGTCATCTTTAGAAAAGGGTGCAAAAAATGACTTGGGGTATAAAACCTAAATGAGGGACCTATAAATTTTAGGATATACAATCACTAAGCAAAATTTCTATAAATTTTAGGATATACAATCGATAAGCAAAATTTCCAAACATGACTAAACAAATAAATGACCCATAGTCATTACATTACAGTGAATGCAGTGCACTGATTACATGTAAAGAAGAAATAAACAATACATGGAAGCACAAACTCTATTAAAAGTGGCACAATGTTATACCAAAATGTATGAAGTTTAAGGACAGACAAGAAGAGTAGCATCAAGAATCTTAGCTCAATGTGGTCACAATCAAAAATTCTGATGAGGTTGTGGTGTCGAAAGGCATCATTGCCTTATGGCTAAATGTAGGTTATGAAACCGTGCACAGTACCAAATTATAAAGGATGGTGCCATGATAATGTAGGGCAATGTTATGGTACTAAGGATGAAGCTATATAGCATTGAAGAACCAAAATGTGGCACGATGGATCCAACTAAAATATAAGGGTTAGCTCTATAGTGGTAAGGCTAATCTAAAAGCTTAAAGCCACTCAATCACTTAAATTGAGGGGAAAATGAGAAAAGTTCCATTTCTTGGGGCTTTATCTAATAATAGCATGCTCTATTTCACTAACACAAAGCCTAATGGGCTTTAATAAAATTAAATTTATAAAGGATCATGATATTTCACCTATGTGATGAGCTAGAGGAAGTCTCTAGTGCTCAAATGTTCCAAAGCTCCATAAGGGCTCCACATGAACACTATATTCTCCTTTAGATCATCAAAGTTTTACCCTTATGCATGAGCTCACTAGTGAAATGAAGATAAAGAGAAAATATAAGGAAGCCCCTCTTCTCAGTTTGCACTCAAGGAAATCAAAGGAAGTGGTTAAGATTCCAAAAATCAAGTTGTTAAGGTAGCCTAAGGCTGCCCCTTCTATATGAGAAAATTAGGGTTTGGTGTCATAGCATCTAAGTGCCACTGATGTGGCAAGCTACACACCACTTAGCAATTAAATTTTTTCACCACATTGAGACATGTATAGATTTTGTAGTTTTTCTCTAGCACTGCCACACTAATCATAATAGCACTCCAATTTTATTGACTTGACAATTGCATAATAGCTAACATAGCTGACCTATCAAGGAATGTTCGACCAAATTTGGCACATGTCAATGAGTGATGAGCACCTCAATGCTTAGCCTCAATAAAGAGGTGATGCTGATGTGATAGGGGACACATCAACTAATAAGCTAAATGTTCATGATGTATTGCACTAATATTTATCAATGTAGTACCACAATGTCACATATCTGAAGCTACCATGCTAGTAATGTGACATCACTATAAGTGTTCCATCAATTGAAAGCCTTAAGATTAAATGGTTCAGTTTATGGTCCCATGTGGCACTCTAAAATAACCAATTCATTGTTGTGGAGTTACAGAGTGATAAGGTAACATAGAGCATCAAATATAATTATTGGTAATGTTATGTGTCAGCCTTAGCATCACAGTTCAATCAATTAAATCTTTGAGGCATTAAGGAGGTGATCCCATTTGATGAGCGCTAGGCTTAGGTGTTGAGGCACCAAAAGTTAGCACTATGGTGGCATAAGGTAGCACCATGTCCATAGAATATATTCTGAGATGCTCAACTCTTAGTTTAATCCATGCAACTTAACTAGAAATTAGTGTTATGACACTAAAGAAGGTGCCTAGGAGCACATAGGCATGCTACAATGCTTAATTACTTCCTGAGAGGAAAAATTTCAGGCATTTCCATGCCCTAATGCTATGAAGTAATATTGATGCACTGGGGTTATAGTGCCTAGGCAGTCGACATGAGCACCGCAACGCTAGAAAAAATCTTAAAATTTCTATGTTTGATTTAGTTAACCAAATGCATTTGATGATAATTCAGAAAAACTCAAACTTCAATATAAATGTTATAAAATATGGTGCCTTTACATATATTTCAAAATAAAAGAAACAGATAATCCATCAAATGGGAAAAATATGCCAATAGGAAATTAAAACAAACATAAAGTAAATAAAATTGGTAGCCTAATATGTTTTCATCATCATCATCATAAAGTTAACTCCAAAAATTATGGTGCTTAGCCTAACTTTTGATAAGAATGTATAAGGGGGAGGACCAGGGTAGCTAGATAGGAAATCACTGAAGTGTTATTTATTTACCTAGGCTTGCCACTCAAACTAGTAGGCCTTCTAGGCTTATTTTTAGCCTTACTACCACTCTAACTAGCTAACATAGTGGTAGAGGGTGATGATTCTTTTCATGAAGTCTTGAATTTACTAAGAAATGGAGCAGGTATGATGAGAGGAGGACTCAATGGTAAAGAAAGGGCCAAACTCCCAACCCCCACAAAGGAGCAGATGATGACAATTGTAATGGCATGTTTTAGATTGAGGTACTCCTTCCCATTATCAATGGTGTTGGTATTTCTTTTTTTTTCCACCATAAATATAAAAAAAATTTATATATGAATATTGGATACATCATTTGAAGAATAATATACCACTTTGACAGGAACAATGATTACCTTGAAATGGATCTAATCATTCAAATAATGAAAATCTTTATGATTTTCTTATCTAGTTTAACCAAATATTTTTTGCTTACCTCATAGGTATAAGATAGGCTTTTTTTTCTGGAGTTTGTTATCTCTACAAGGGCAAGCCCTCATAGTTAATTAGATTTTATAATTTTGTGAAATCTTTCTATTAACTAAATTTCTAGCTTGTATCATTTTGGATTTAAAGGTTAGGTGATTCAAAGATTGGTGTTTTATGATTTTTAATAAGTTTGATTCAAAATTTGGAGAGGTGATTTTTTATCAAATCCAAGGGTTGCAACTTACATTCCAATGAAGATATTCTATGGAATGGCCCAAAAAATGTATTAATTAACTATAGAAAGAAGGTGTACCCAGGGGTTGAGATTGGAAAATCCTTGAAGGAGTTAGGTTTGATATAATTGAGATGATGTCACAAAAAAAGGAATGGATTGGATATGTTGGATTTGGGTTTGATATTAAAGTTTTTATGAATAAAAGGTTTGATATGAAAGGGTTTGAGTTGATTGGTTTGGTTTGAAAGTTATTTTTATGGGTTTGAAAATCTTAAATCCAACCAATCAACTCAAACCCAGGGGTTGAAGGTTTTAACTTGAATGTTGATTTGATGTTTTTATTTGAAGTTTGATTTGAGGGTTTGAAAAGATTTTTAGATGGAATTTGAGAGCCTAACCCTAAGTAAAACCCATATTTTATGAGGAGGCTAAAAAAGGATATTAACCTAAATTTTTCTATGGCATCTGACATGCATTAATTTTACGTGATTTCACCTATATTTTCTCTAAAATTTTACCTATTATTTTTATTAGTTTATAATATATTTACACTTGAGAAAGGATTTTTTTGATAATGTGTAGGTTGCAGGTGTGGAAAATGAACATTTTTGAATGAGAAAAAACAATTGAAAAGTGGGCTAAAATAGCGTGACCACACCTAGAAGAGGCGGACCACACCATGTGATTGTGAGCAATAGTGTCATCCTGCAAGAATCTAGATTTATAGACCTATGACGTGACCATGCTGGGATCGGACGTAACCACGTTTCCTAATTTAAAAGTCCGACATGACCACATTGATTTTTTGCGTGATAATGTCGAAGAAGCAGGAAATAAATTTGGAAAGAAAGGGGTTTGGAGAGAGGAGCTAGACCAGAGAAGAATTGGAGGTTGTTGCTTTTGTCGAGAAGACAAGTCATTATAAGTTTAACATGTTGTTGACCTCACTTTTCGTTGAGGTTTAGATTTTCCTCTTTAGTAGCCTAAGGTCTAGCCATAGAACTTTCTTATTGACTATTCCTAGAAAACTAGAAAATAAACTCTCACCATTAGAAATTCTACACTCCTCTTTGCTCAACTTGAAGTTCCACGTATTGGTCCTAATCTCAGGTGGGGTCATTATGAGGGAGCTCAAGGAGAGTTCCCATAGATTTTTCTGACTTTAAGTTTGACCCAGGGTGTTTGTCTAGCGCTAAGGCACTCACTTGCACTCACCTTCACCCATAATCACTCACAACCCTAAATCCAAGAATTTCCTAGTTTTGGTCCTTTGATCTTTTGGGAGACTCATGTAGATGGTCCCCTAAACCTACTAGCCCTAGGCTAGGGTTTAGCTAAGACTAGTACATAGATGACCCAAATGGGGTTTCCATTGGTTCATAGCTCATGTATGGTGGTTACCTCCCCAATTATACCCAAAATATTCAACTTGGCCTTTTGCCCCAAAATCCTCCAAATTACCTAGATACCCTTGGAGCCCTAAATTTGACCAAAATTCCCAAAATTCCCAAATTCACCCAAAATATATAAATTTTTTCAAAAATCATTTCAAACCTTTTGAAAATATCCAAATTACCCAAAAATGCCAAATTTACCAAAATACCCCCAAAATTGCCAAAATTCTAAAAATACCCATAAAATTACCAAAATTACAAAAATACTCTTGACACCTCAAAATTTCCCAAAAAAACCTCCAAAATCCCCCCAAATATTTCCAAAACCTATTTGGACCCTTCAGTTGAACCAAATTTGGCCAATTTGACCACTTTGACCAAAACCCCCAAATTGCCTTTAAATGCCCAATTTCCCCAAATTTACCTTAAATGTACATCAATTTGGTCCCAATTCCCCCAATTTCATTCATAAACTCAAATTAAATTTCATATGACTAATTTAAACCAAATCCAAGCTTAATTAGCCCATTCTTTGAGCCCAATTTTGATCTAAGTCAAACCCCCAATTTTAGCCCTATGACTTAATACCATCAAATTAAACCCCATAGTCTGCTCAATTTGCTTCAATTTAAATCCTAAAATCTTTATAATATTCATAAAAATGAAAATTTACCTTCAATTGGCCTTTGTGAGGCCTCAATTTTAGTTAATTTCAACCCAAATCCAAAAATCCCCAATTTTGCTCCAAATTGGCTGTCTCCAAATTCCACCAAATTGATTGCCTTAGCCCCAAAATTGGGACCCAATTTATGTTGAAAACTCTTCATGATGTTCGTATTGACCATTTTCAACAAATAAATTAGACTTAGCTAAAGCTCAGCCCAATCTAGACCCACCCAACATGCCCAAAGTGACCAAAATTTCAAAATCCTGCAAATTAAACCCCTAATTAAACTCAAAATCATTTCAATCATTCACCAAAAATATTCATTACAATCACCTACATAATTTTTATCAATAAATTGGGCTCAAAGTCATGGCTAGCCTAGCCCAAACCCAAGGTTTAGTCATTTGGACCCACATGGGACCCATGCACCAAAATTGACCTAACCATGTAAAATTGGTCAAGGCAAGGCCTCTACAGCCAAATTTTGGACCTTATTGACCAAGCTAAACCCTAGGGAACCACCCAACTGAGCCATGGACCAAATTTTTCATAAATTAAGAGATTGGCTTCCAAATTTTCTTAAGCCTAAAGGATTTTTGCTAAAACCAAACACCTGCCCAAATAAATTGTTATGACAGGTTCCCCTGGCTCACCTGACCTCTTGACCACCTCCCCTAGCCTTTTCGGCAAGTCTATTTGCCAGAGGAGCCAAAACCATGAGCCACCACCAAAAAATTCAAACCTAATTAAAACTTAGAGGCCACCTCATCCTATTTGAAATTTAGAGCTTCTCTGCCCTCCACATAAGCAACACTTGGCACCTGAATTTAGACCCTGAGCTCCAACCTAGGTCTCTCTACTTAAAGCCCCTCCTCCATGACAAAAAGGAGGTGATTCAAAAACTTAAACAAAACACTGCCAAAATTCTCTCAAACCCTTAAGCAACTGAGAGAAGTTCATCCCCACCTTTTTCCCTCTCCGCATCCCACCGTGAAACCTCAATTAACTTGTTCAAAAGCTTCCCTAGGGTGAACGACAAAGATCCACATCAAATCTCCCATGTCCCGAGCACTCTAACCCATTGTTAGATCAAGGTTGGATCACCTCTTGATCAAAGTCTTATCTAGACCCAACCTCAGTTTAAACTAAAGCTTGGAGGACGTTCGTGAGGTCAAGGTGAAGCTCCTCAAATAATTTGATTGAGGCTACACCTATTAAACCAAGGTCTAGCTCAGTAACCCTAATTTTGGGTTCGGTTTGGACCTTTGTGAAGAAAACTTGAAATTCATAACAATGTAACCATATAGATGTACTCTTCTTGAGTAGATGAAGGTGTAGGAACAAACCCAAAGTGATTTGGTTGAGTCTAGGCAGAGATCTTAAGGTTTGAAGTTGAGCGGTTCACGGGTTCTATCTATCGGGGATGATGACAGAGAGCCGTCTGATCAAGCGTGTATCGGATAGATGGAAGAGATTGAGCTGGATGAGATCTTCGTGCGTGAACAGTGGGATGCATGGCTACCGATTCAGATGGAGGCGCCGAACCAAAAGACGACGCATGGAGCTTTGGAGATGCCTAGGATGAGGTTGTGTCGTGCTAGATAAATAGAAAAAAATAGGGATTTATTTGAATTATTTAAACGCCTTATCTTTAAAAATTCATATCTTTACATAGAAAAATCATAAAAATAAAATAAAAATATCATAGTGCTCAGTGAACAGTGGATAACAATGTGAAAATGGTTTGAAGTTTTTTTTATGCATATTTTATTTTTAATTAATTAAATACTATTTGAGTCTTTTAGTTCTCCATGCATGTAGACATTTCACCATGGCTTGATATTTGGCATGTTGTTGCCTTTGTCTTAAGGGACATTACCTGATTTTTCCAAAGTCAGAGGAGACCCCTAGACAAAGATCCATATTTTTCAAGTTTATGTATATTATTTGTATAAATTAATCATGATAATTAGCATGTTTTTTAGAAAAATACAAGAAAATTTTAGAAGGTTTGCCATGACCAGAGAACCCTTTGAAAAATGTTTCATAATCGAAATCATTAAGTACACACCTAATTTCTACAAACACTAAAATGCAAAGAAAATTAATTTTAGGAAACACAAACATATAAATAACTTGATTTTTAATCTCCACTATAAATTAAAGTTCAGAGAACTGCCCATAAAAATTTTAAAACATTTGGAGCTCATTTGATAACTCAAATTGATTTTATAAGTTAAATGTCATTTTGACATTAAAATGATTTTTTAATAAGTAAAATATAACTCAAAAAATCATAAGAATTTGTTTTAGGAGTTCTTTGTAATCAAAGGGATTTTCTAAAAATAAAATTGTAAATAAAATAAAATAAAAACTTCATTTTTGTAAGCCTACTTTGAATTATTAAATAATTATAAATTAATAAAAATCACAAAATTAATAAAATTTATGGGAATGTTCTAAATTATTTCCTAAGCACTTAGGAAAAATTGGAATATTTTTCCTAATTTTGTAAGTGAATATATTGAATTTTCAAGCTTAAAATAAATTTTAAAGGCTAAAAATAAATTTTTTTGTTAATCTTTAACTTAAACAATTATAATAATTCAAACAAAAATTAGAAAAATATAAAATTTGTTTCCCTCGATTCCTTGACCTTAGAGTGATTTAATAAAAATGCAAAACTCAAGTTTCCACATTTAAAATATTTTATAATTAATTAACACTCTAGAGTTTCAAATAATTCTAATAATTCAAATAAAACTCACAAAATCATGAACTTTGGTCCAAGTGGTTCTCTGGTCTAGGTCTAACTCTAGTAAAAATTTCAAGGGATTAGGCTTTGCCTTGGTCAAGTTATGGAATTTCCTTTGAAAAATCCTATTTTTGCATAAAAATAAATATGTAAATTAAATTAAAATTTGAAAAAAACACATTTTCTCCTCTGATGTTTTAATTGACCCATGGGTGAGGTGGGATAAAATTTCAATGTCATTTGAATTAAATTTGATAAATTATGAAGTGATAGAGTCTTAGGGGCAAAAGTGTAATTTTTGAAATTTAGCCTTAATTAACATTTAGCCTTAACTCAAGAAAGGGAAATGGGCAACCTTTGATTTTAATTAACATATTTGGATGATTGAAATATAAGGGATTAATCGGTAGAAACCAATCTCACTTTTTCCTAGTTGAAAGATAAATGCGTAAATTCCTTAAATCATTAAAATTTGAAAGTCTATCAAATTATTGGGTGTTAATAACTCATTAATTAAATACCCCATTTTGGACTTTCAAATAACATTAAAAAGTCTTGATGATGAATTATTATCACTTAGAAATCTCCTTCAAAATGATTAAGACATTCACTAGGACCTTAAGGGCTTAGTAGTGACTTAAGCTAAATTAAATTTGGTTAAGTGAGGATTTGAAAAGTGGATGTAAATAAAAAGTTGAACACCTTTGAAACACTACAAGCCCAAGCTAGAACTAAAATTGACTAGNATCATGTAAATCTTAATACATCAAAACCCCATCTATCCTAAAAGGTTTCAACTCGGAGTCCAAATGAACTTAACAATCTTCAATGAACTGAGAATCATCATTAAGGGCACGTTTGGCTTAGCTATGGAGGAGCGGCAGACCACTGTTTTCGCTCGTTTGGAGCGGTGGCAGAAAAGCAGCGTGGGAGCGGTGCGGGCACAAATCAGTGAAAAGCAAGTTGTGGGTTATACCTTGTGGTCGGCTTTTTGCATGTGTCTTTTTACCTTGCTACCCTGATCCCCCCTAAATCCTACGCAAAGTTTCTCCCCTCCCATCGACGGTGTCATTCGCTCCTCCGATCTTATCCCTTCACTTCCCCCTCTTCTCTGATTGTCTGGTTACTCTTCCCCTCTTCCTCATTTTCTCTTTGCACGAGGTATGCTTTTCTTCTCCTCTCTTCACAACCGCGAAAAACATGTTTTGGTTTCTGCATGCACATTACCTTGTTGGATTTGTTGAATTTTTTTGGGTTTGGGTTGGATTCGTTTGTATTTATCGTAATGGGGTTAGATTCATTTGGATGTGCAATAGCTTGTTGTATTTTTCGTGGCTTTTAGTTTTTGTTTAACATCTATTACAGTGGCTAAAATTTCTTATTGTATTAACTACATGGATTATATTTTCTTTCTTTCAGGAAAGATGAGCTCCAAAATTTCATGGACGTCCGGAAGTTGGTATGCTACAACAAACTAGAGACTTTCTTTCTGAGGTTACGTCAGCCTCATAGCTATGGTCGACAGTTTTACAGATGCCCGTGGAACTTCGCAGAAAGGTGTGACTTCTTCTGATGGGTTGATAGTCAGGTTAATTCCATTGTTGAAAGTGATCACAAATTGATATCATCATTAGAGGACAATTTAGAATGAGACATACATCGTCTTCATGTTAATAATAATATCATCATTAATTTACTTGTAATTTTATTATTTTTTTCCTTTTTCTTTAGCACTTTATGTACTCACAGTTAAGTAAGTTCTGTATCTGAACTTTTGTTCTGTTTTGAAATATATTTCTGCTTCTGAAATATCAAATATGTGGTTGTTATAGTTCTGTTTTAAACAACGTTACTAAACATAGACAAAATAGTCATTTTTCTAAAAGCAGCTACCCCACAGATATTTTTGCACAGCTGCAAGAAACAGGTAGTCGGCTTTCCCGCAGCAGCTTCCTGGGGCAGCGCAGTTGCAGCTGCCCCAAATAGACCTTGAGTTGTCTCCAAATTTATTATGACTTATTCGCTCAAGTCTCTAGAGCTACTTACCAGTATTCATCCACACAAGGTGACACCTTTATTAACTGTCCATTTTAGACCATTGTAGGTTTTTGGAAAGGTGATTGTAAAACTGTTATGAGGAAATTAATTTTTTATAGCTATTGTGGATATTTTAAATATTTACTTTTTCAAAAAAAGTCATAGAGTTGTTCTCTTATTTCTATCATACTTTAGCACATCTTGTTTTAAAAAAATAGCTTCTCACCACAAACTTATTAGAAATTAACATGAAAGAATAAATAGGGCTATGGTGGCGATCTAGAAATAAAAGTTTCAAATACCTTATCCTAAATAGATTTAAGTAAGTGAGTTTCCTTGACCAAATCTTTGACTCCCAACAATAAGTTAATATAAGTCAATACATAGCCTTTTCTCTAATATTTAACCCTAACCCAAACTTATAAATAAGAAATCAGGGGTTGAGCTCAAGTGGTTTGATTATCTGTATTTTAACACATTCTAATGAAATTCAAGAGATTTAGATTTAAAGTTCTTCTCTCTCTCTCTCTCTCTCTCTCTCTCTCTCTCTCTCTCTCTCTCTAAATTTCTAATTCTCTTTTTTATTTTTCTTATTAGTAATATTTATGTGCTATCAATGAGAATTTTCAACCAAACTTCTTTAAGGATGCAGTGAGCATGTCATATGTTTAAAATTAGAAGTGAGATACATCGGTAGAAACATAAAAAAACAAAGAATTTTTTTGTTGATATGAAGAATTAAGACTTCATCATTAGTCTACTATTAGCAATAGTGAGAAAAATATTAAATAGAAAGATTCAAAGAATCTATAAGTAGTTTCTTAAAGCTACTTCTATAAAAATGTAAGGCAACATTATCATCCTTATGACACTCTCAACTTTAAGAGTAATATTATCTGCATAACAAATGATTAAATTTATTATCCTAACAGAAATTATGAATCAACTCCATCAGTTTTTAGAAAATAAAGCTGAATTATGAAAAGCAAAGTATGATCACTATTTCGAATAGTGCACATTGCCTTTAGTGCATAACTTTCCAGAAAAAAAAAAGACATGCAAATTTATAATTTACTAATGCTATATAACAGGATGTTATAGAGGTGAAGCCTTCCATCTTTTTTAAGATTTCTCATCTCAGACACTTATAAATAATAGATAACTAGTCAATTGTTTTTCCTACTTTGAGTAGTTTATTTCCATGGTTGATGTTGAAGATACTTTAAAGTGTAGAAATTTATTTACTACTCCTAGATGTTGCCACTCAATTTGGTCTCTCGTTTATCATTTAGGATCGTTACTTTATTTTTAAAGTTAAAAAATTGTTCATCACTCAACTTGCAAGGGCTTAGCAGTTGTTACAAAATTCTAGAAATAAAAGACTTGGAGTTAGCTATGGCTTAAATTGTTTATATTTATAAAAACATGCATACACAAAATAGATGTTCTGCAAAACTCTGCACTAAATTGAATAACTAAATACAAAGATTAAAAGCTTTAATTTTTGCATTAATTATCACCATTGTATTTTGGTCATACATGTTTTTTCTTGATAATTATTATTAAAATGTAATGCTTATTAATTCCTTAAATATAAACAATAGCCATACATATCTTATGTTGCATTAGATTAGACAACATGGTTGTAAGGTAATCAGGTGGGTTAGCTGGCAAACTTTTCTAGGCATGGTTAAAAGTATAGAGGAGTTGACCCTGGTTTCTATATCCTACATTATATTTCCAAAGCCCCACTTTATGCCCTTTGATTTGTTTTAAGCTTAATATATGTATCAGTAAAACACATTTTAGTTTAAGCTCAGTCCTCACCATCTAATATTTTTTTATGATCTCATTTAATTGGAATATTGGTCCCAACCTCCTAATAAAAAAAATAACTCAAATAAAAAATTCATTTGTTGACCTCACTTTTGGTTGAGGTCTATTTTTTCATCTTTAGTAGCCTAGGGTCTATTCATAGGACTTTCTTGTTGACTATTTCTAGAGGACTAGAAAGGAACCCTCACCATTATAAATTCCAAAGTCTTCTCTGCTCAACTTGAAGTTCCACATATTGGTCCTAACCTCTAGCACTTAGTAGGTGAGGTAAATATGAGAGAGCTCAAGATGAGTCCCCATAGGACTACTTGGCTTTAGTGTCAACCCTCTGGCGGTGTGGTCTTGGTTGTGTCAACCCTCTGGCGGTGTGGTCTTGGTTGCAATCACTCACACACTTGCATTGCAATCACTCACACACTTGCACATTACACTTCTACTCACTACTTTAAGCCCAAGCTTACTAACTTGAACCCCTTAAACCTATGAGAAACTCATGTAGATGGCCCCCTAGACCCACTAGACTTAAGCTAGGGTCTTGTTAAGACCAGTACATGGAGGACCCAAAGTAGAGGATTTCATTGGTCCATGACTCAAGTAAGGTGATTGATACCACAATTTTACCAAAATACCAAATTCAGCATTTTGCCACAAATCCACCCAATGACTAAAATGTCCTTGAAAATCCAAAACTGTCCAAAATTCTCAATATTACCTAAAATACCCAAATTTGTCTAAAAATCATGTCAAAGCATTGCAAACTACCCAAATTGCCCAAAACATCCCAAAATTTCCAAAATTACCAAAATACCATTGGTGACCCAAATTGTCCTAAAACCTCCAAAAACACATCAAATGTCTCCAAAATCAATTTGAACCACTTCATTGAGCTCAATTTGGTCAATTTGACCTATTTTGACCAACAACCCCAAATTGCCTTTAAAGGCCCAATTAACTCAATTCACCCCCAATGTCCATGAATTTGATCCCAATTTCCCCCAATTTCAATTCTAAACTCAAACTAATCATGTCTAAGCTTGATTTAAACAAAATCCAGGTCCAATTGACCTACATTGGAATCCAATTTCAACCCAAATCAAAAAGCCCCAATTTGACCCAAAATTAAAATCTCATTCAATTGAACCCCAAATCTATCCAATTGCCCCAATTTTGAATCATAAACTCCTTAAAACATTTCCTCATATCAAATTAATCCTTCAATTGGCCTTGTTCAAGCCTCAATTTCACTCAAAATCAACTTGGAATTTTACCCCAAATTGGCCATGTCCGCAAATTCAACCAAATTGAACCCCATAGCCCCAAAAGTTTCACTCAATTTCAAACTCTTCATGACAATCCTTAGGACCAATTTGAACCATCAATTGGGCTCTCGCCGAACTCTAACCGAACTCAAACCCATGTCTAACCCAACACCCCCAAAATTGACCAAATGCCCAAATTCCTTCAAGTTGACCCTCCAAATCAATTCAAAATCACTCTAAATCTTTTCTAAACTTTTTGGAACAAGCATCTAAACTATGTTGCTCAATCAATTGAGCTCAATGTCATGGTTATCCAAAACCAAACCCAAATTCAAGCCAATTTGACCCAAATTAAACTCATGAACCAAAATTGACCAAGCCATGTTAAATTGACCAAACCAAAGCCTCTACAGCCACCTTCTGGACCCTAGTGACTAGGCTAGACCAATCTAGCCCACCCTATTTGAGATATGGACCAATGGTCCCAAGATTTATAGGATTTCACCCCATTTTTGGCCTAAACCAAAATATCATTGCCATCATCACTAACCATTAGTGGTTAACCATCATAAAACCTCTTCTGGCTCCTATGACTTCTCTGGCCACCACCCTTGACCCTGTCGGCTGGAAAACACCAAACCCGAGAGCCACCCCCAAGACTAAACTCCAAATTTGAACTCCCTGACTTAGCTTGCTTCAATTGGATATTTGTGCCACTCAGCCCTCCACATAAGCAACTATTCACACCCAATGGTCAGCTATGGTGGCATCTCCTTCCCTTTCTAATTAAACCCCCTTTCCATGGTTAAAGCTTAATCAGAACCAAATTTTATGAGGAAACTCTGTCAAATTGCTTCTAGAGCTTCTCCAAGACTCCCTAAGCTCATTGCAATCATCTCCTGGCCATTTCCCCCGCCACCTGAGCCCAATTTTTGAGCTCAAAATCAGAACAAATTTTGGTCATCCTCTAAACTCCCTCAAACTCCAAATTGAGCTGCTCTTGAGCTTCCCTAGAGCAAGAGAGGAAGATTCCCACTAAAATCCCCCTCTGTTGAGCTCTCCAAACCAAAAACCATGGCCGCATCCCATTTCATTAAACTTCTACTTGGAGCTTACATAAGAGGAAACCAATACATCCAGAAGGTTCGTTGGACTCCATTGAAGCTTCCACAAGCATCTGATTGAGGCCTCCCCTTTTAAACAAAGTTATAGACCATTAAACATAATCTTGAGCTCGGTTTTCACCAAATGTGAAGTGAAGTTTAATTTCATAGCATTGTAACCATGTGGATGTGTTTGTATTGAGGAGAGGAAGGTGTAAGAACAAACCCCATGTGATTTGGTTGAGTATCAAGCGAGATATTAGGTCTAAAAGTTTAACGGCTCACAAGTTTGGTTCATCAGAGATGTTGACGGATGATCGTCCGATCACACATGTATCGGACGGACGGACGAGATCAAGTCAGACAAGGAGACGAACCGTGAATAGTGGGATGTGTGGCTATCGAGTCAGATGGCGGTGTCGAATCATAGCACTGTGTATGGTGCTTCAGGGAGGATGAGGATAACATGCCAGGTGACTGGGATAAATAGAAAAATAGCCTTTTTATGATTTAAATAATTCTCAGATCTTTAAGAAATCATAACTTTGCATAGAAAAATTAAAAAAATAAATTAAAAATACCCTTTTATTCAGTGAGCAGAGAAGAATCATGTGGACTAAAATAAAAATTTTTTGTTGACTCTCTGATTTCTAATTAATTAAATAGTCTATGTGGTATTTCAATTTATTAAGGTTAAGCATTGCTCACCATTTTTTAAAATTTTTAGAATTGTTTCCTCATGACAACAGCTTTATTCTCTGATTTTTCCATGGTCAAAAGACATCTCTGTGCTTCTAACCATAATTTTCAAGCTAAGATGGTTGTTTTGGCATAATTTAATTATTTAAATTAAAATACCACTTGGAAAATTATGGAATGGATTTTAGTAGGTTTCCTGTTGTTAGAGAAGCTTAGGAAAAATGTGATGATAGCTTGAATAATTTTGTACATTTTTGTATTTAATTAAGTTTGTATATTTTTGTAATAATTTATGTAAATTACATAATAATAAAAAATTAACAAAGTCAAATCCACATTGTGCATAAAAATCATGTTTACCTACTCTAAAAATTTAAAAATTATTTAATTAAATTTAAGCACTAAAGTTGCTTTTTCAAGAAACATTCTATTTTTGCACAAAAATGATTATATTAAATTAAATACACTTAAGAAAATTATGAAAAGTGGTATTATGAGTTCTTCGTAATCAGGAGCACATAGGAAAAAAATCATTTTTAATAAAATACTTGATTTTTTAGATATATTTTAAATTTAAAAAAATTAAAAATAGTTAGAAATTCCAAAAAAATAAAAATATTTCAAAACATGCCTAATGGCTTCCTGATAACTAGGACTCACTAAAATATTTTTTCATAATTTTTCTAAGTTAAAAATAAATTTCCAAAGGCTTAAAAATAAATTTTCCTTAACTTTTCTCATTAAAATAATTGTAATAAATAAATTAAAAATCATAAAAATATAAAATTTATTTCTTTGAGTTCCCTGGACTCGGATAACTTTAATAAAATATAAAAAAAAATTTGTAATTAAAACAAATTTTCCATTTAATTAAATCACCAAAAATCAATAAATTATTATAAAATAAAACTAAAGACTTGACTCAAATAATCATGAAATTTTGCCTAAGTGTTTATCTGACCTAAGGAAACCTTTAAAATTTTTTTCATAATCTAAAAATTTTATTTTGATAAAATAAATTAATTTTGAAAATCCTACTTTCTAAGTCAAAATAATTATATAAATTAAATTAAAATTTGAAAACCACATCTTCTCCTTTGATACTTTAATTACTCTATGGGTAAGGTATACTAAAATCTTTGAAGTCATTTGAAGTGTGCTTGATGAGTTATGAGGTGAAGAGCCCCATGAGAAAAATTGTCATTTTAGACTTTGATACCCCAATCAAAATTTAGTATTAATCAAAAGGAAACTGAGTAATTTTGATCTTAATGAATATGTTTGGATGATTGAAACATTATGCGTTAACACTTTGAAAGATTTTGAATATTTTGAAGGACAAATTGAACTTTCTTTATTTTGTTCTAAGATCATCTATTAAGATCTTTTGGGACTCAATAAATCATAGTTTGGAGTCTTTTAAATACACCTTCATCTACTCTTGTAATTTATTTAAAATTTCTACAAAATTATATACATGTTGCAAAAACTAATCATGCAACGGGAATGCTGAGAAGATCACGGGTTCGCTTTTATAGTGTTATTTAATTTCTGTTATTTTACTTTTTATAAATATCATAACTGCTTGCTTGTGCACTTTAATTTATTTGCAAAATCAAAACAACCATTTCAAAATTAATAAACATTTTCAAGAACCTAAAACAAATTGTTTCAAAGGTAACCATAAATCCTTTGAATTTTCACTAAAATTAAAACATCCTTTTGAATTTACAGGAGTCCCTTAGAGGAAGTAAACAACGGTTGCTAACAAGATCTCCCCGATTTAAATGGGTTTTATAACTCGTTTAGGCTAAGTAAATTCAAATAAAAATAATGATCCGTGGAATCCTAACCGGTGTCGCTCTAATCAACTTTAACATCCCCCATGATATTTAAAATAAACATAACCTTAGTAAACACTTGATTTGACACAGGACTTGACACATTATAAAACTTAAACTCTCTACGACAAGGAGCTTGGAGCTAACATTGTGGGCAGCACAACCATCTTCAATAACAAAACATGTCTACATTAGCTAAACCATTCCTTAGAAATAAACAACCGAGCCATAGGATTTTAAGGTTTTACATAAATCCTCAACTTATCTTTAGGCATTTGTATAGCCTTGTTATACAATATAAGTCATAACTCATTTTATGATTATGAGGTTGTTGTTCTTCACAACCTAAATCCTCACATCTTCCAGGCTATTTGTGTGATCGTCTCACACGAATGTAAGCACTATTTAATAAAATTGGCAGGATGAAACATTTGAACAATTTCTTACTCAAAACTGAAGCCAACCCTGTTGACCTCACTTTTGGATTAGATCTAGTCTTTCTCTTTAGTAGCCTAGGGTCTAGCCATAAGACTTTCCTATTGACTATTCTTAGAGAACTAGAAAAATGTACCCTCATCATTGGAAATTCTAAACTCTTCTTTACTCAACTTGAAGTTCCACATATTGGTCCTAACCTCTAGCACTTAGTCGGTGAGGTCATTATGGGGGAGCTCAAGGAGAGTTCCTATAGGGCTATTTGACTTTAGAATTGACCTTGGGTGTTGGTCCAGAGCTAAGGCACTTACTTCACTCACAATCACTCACTACCTTAAACCCAGAATTTCCTGACATTGGTTCCTTGAGCCTTTGGGAAACTCATGTAGATGGTCCCCTAAACCCACTAGCCCTAGGCTAAGGTTTAACTAAGACCAGTATGTAGAGGACCCAAATGGGGCTTCCATTGGTCCATGGCTTACTTTTGGTGGTTAGTTCCCCAATTTTACCCAAAATACTTAGTCTAACCTTTTGCCCATGAACTCTCCCAAATTACCTAAGTACCCTTGAAACTCTAAATTTGGTCAAAATTCCCAAATTTATCCAAAATACTTGAACTTGTTCAAAAATCATTTCAAAACTTTTGAAAACACCCAACTAACCCAAAATCACAAAAAATTGTCATATTAACAAAATGCCCCTCTTGGGCCCAAAATTTCAAAAAATCTAAAAAATCCCAAAATACCCAAAATGTTCCAAATATTCCCAATTTCTTTTTTCTCAACAACAACATGACCCAATTTGGCCAATTTGACCATCTTTGATGAAGACCCCACCAAATTTACCTTTAAAGGCCCAAATTTCCTCAAATTCAACTCAAATGTCCATCAAATTGAACCCAATCTCCCCAAATTTCAATCTCAAACTCAAATTCACATTCAATGTGACCAAAATAAATCAAATCAAAGCTCATTTGGCCCAAGCTTTGAGTCCAATTTTGATTTAGGTCAAACTCCCAATTTTTGACACATGACCTGATCTCACCAAATTGAATCCATAGCCCCCTAAATTAGCCATGGTTTATGTTGAAAACTGTTTATAACATTCCTAAACATCAAAATTGACCATCAATTGGCCTTGGTGAAACCTCAATTTCACTTAATTTCAACTTAAGTCAAAAAATCCCCAAATTTGCCCCAAATTGGCTATGCTCCGAAATTCCATCAAATTGAATGCATTAGCCCCAAAATTGGCACCCAATTCATGTTGAAAACTCTTCATGTCATTCATATTGACCATTCTTAACAATCAATTTGGACTTAGCCCAAGGCTAGCCCAATCAAAACCCAAGGTTAGCCCAAGATGCCCAAAATGACCAATTTTCAAATTCCTTCAAATTTACCCTCCAATTGAACTCAAAATCCTTTCAATCCTTCACCAAAAATGTTCATTAAAATCATCTACATTTAGGCTCGAGGAAATTGCTAGCCTAACCCAAACCCAAGTTTGGTCATTTGCACCCACTTGGACCCATGCACTAAATGTAGCCTAACCACCCCAAAACCATCAAATTAATGACTCCACAATCATTAGTTGGACCCTAAGACAGAGCCAAAACTCACCTAACCACCTAAGCTAATCCATGGACCAATGGTCCCTTAAATCAAGGGATTTCCTACCAAAATTGCTTAAGCATAAGATTCTTTTTACCAAAACTAAACCCAAGCCCATTAAATTGCTATGAAATATTCCCCTGGGTTCCCTGAGCTCCTAGCCACCTCCCCCTGCCATGGCCGACCGGCCTAGTCGCCGGAGAAGCCAAAACCGTAAGCCACACCCATGGAGTTAAACCCAATCCAAACTTAGAGACCACCTCACCCAAATGAGATGTTAGAGCCTCCCTGCCCTCCACCTAAGCACCACATTGCACCCCCCAATTGGCCATGAAAACCGCCCCTTAGCCATTTTTATAAAAAAGCTCACCTCTACGGTCATGGAGGGTTTGCTAAAATTTTCTCAGAGAGAGCTTCCCAAATCACTCACAGAGTTTCTTTGAGACCTCCTCAGTGCAATCCAACTGTCTTTCCCCTCACATTCCCACTGTGGAAGCCCAATTTTGACGTCAAATTTTTGCCTAAAACCAGGACAAAGCTCATTACACTCCCACAGTCCACCAAACTTTAATTACTTGTACCCACACCTTTATAACCCTGAAAGAAGATAAAGCCAATCAAATCCACCTTCCAGTGAGCCCCTAGCATAGACTCTGATCAACACCTCAAATCGAGCTTGGTCAAATTCATACCTAGCCCTTACACCACAGTAAGAGGCTCAATCCCTAGCCTCCTTGCTCTCCAACGAATGCGCCCAGCATCTCCGATTAAAACTTCCCTTCTCAGAGCAAAAGTATTGAACTCCTCCTCATCTCGAGCCTATTTATATTCTCCACTTACTTTGATTTGATTTTATGGCATCTTAACCGTAAGGATATGTTCTTCTATTCTAGATGAGCATTTTTTTAAAAAAAATTCACTTAATTTGGTTGAGAAATGAGAAAATATCAATCTTAGAAGATGGACGGTTCTTGGGCTAGGGTATCGGGGATGATGATGGAGCATCGTTCGATCAAGCGTGTATCAGATAGACAGTCAAGATGAAGCCGAATCGCGCTTCGGGACATAAGTCACTGGCTGAGTCAGCGCTGAAGTGGATGGCGATTTCAAATGGGAGCGCGCCACTTGGAGCTTCGGAGCTGCCGTAGGATAAGGTGGCGCTGCGCTTTAAGTAGATAAATAAGGAATTAAAAAAAAGCAGAAATGACCCTTAACTTCAAAAATCCATATCTTGATGTAGAAAAATTACAAAAATAAAATAAAAATACATTCTTGCTCAGTGAACAAAGGAGAACAAAGTGGAAATAATTTGAAGTCCATTTGATGCATATTTTATTTTTAGTTAATTAAACACTGTTTTTAGTGTTTTGATTCTCCATGCATATAGGCATTTCACCATAACTTGAAATTTTGGCATATTGTAGCCTCTGTCAAAGGGAACATTCCCTAATTTTTTTAAAGTCAAAGAAGACCTCTAGACAGGGATCTATATTTTTCAAGTTTATGTACATTATTTGCTTAAATTAATCATAATAATCAACATGTTGCATATAAAAATCTAAGAAAATTTTGGTACGTTCACTATGACTAAAGAACCCTTAAGAAAGTTTCTCATAAGTCAAGTCATTCAAAATAAACCTACTTTGCCTAAACCCTAAATCATTAAGATAATTATATTTTGGAAAATACAAACATCAAAATTACTTGATTTTTTATCACCACTAATTAAGATTCATAGAACTACCCATAAAAATTTGAAAGCATTTTGAGTTCATTTGATGGCCTAAATTGATTTTCCAAGTTAAATATCTTTATTGGCACTAAAATGATTTTTAATGATCAAACCATAACTAAAAAAAATTATGAAAACTTACTTTTTGAGTTCTCTGTGATCAGGGGAATTTTATAAAAAATAAAATGAAGTTTAAAATAAAAACTTTATTTTTAGTCTATTTTTAAATATTTAAAATAATTAAAACTTCATAAAAATCACAAAAATAATAAAACTCATGGGAATGTTCTAAATTATTTTCTAAGTATTTAAAATTAATTGGAATATTTTTCCTAATTTTCTAAATAAAGATATTGTATTTTGAAGCTTAAAATTATTTTTAAAGGCTAAAAAATAGATTTTCACTAAAATAATTCCAATAAATAAAAAAAAAATTAGAAAAATATAAAAATTACTTCTCTGGTTTTTTTGACCTCAGGGTGATTTTTCAAAAATGAAAAAATTAATTTTCCACATTTGAAATATTTTATATTTTATAAATGCCTAGAACTTAAAATAATTTTAATAATTCAAATAAAATTAAAAAAATCATGAAATCAGTTCCACATGGTTCCCTGATCTAATTCTACCTCCAGTAAAAACGTTTAAGGGATTATGCTTTGTCTTGGTCAAGTTATGGAATTTTCTTTGAAAAATCTCATTTTTGCATGAAAATAATTATACAAATTAAATCAAAATTTGAAAAATCATATTTTCTTCTCTGATATCTTAATTGACCCATGAGTGAGGTGTGATAAAAATTTCAATGTCATTTGATTTGAGTTTGACAAATTACGAAGTGTCAGAGCCTTAGGGGAAAAAGTGTAATTTCAGGATTTTGTCCTTACTTAACATTTAGGCTTAATTCAAAGAGGGAAATGGGCAACCTCTAATCTTAATTAACTTGTTTGGATTAGTGAAATTAAAAAGGCGATTAATTGGTAGAAACTAACCTCACTTTCCTAATTAAAAGGACAAACTAAATAATTTCTAAATTATTAAAATTTGGAGATTTATTTAAATTAAATTAACCTAGGACTTAGGGGTATGACTTTTGAGGTCAATAATTAATCAATTTAAAACCCCTATTTGATGTTCAAATGAAATTCAATCATGATCACCTAAAATTTAACATTTTTAAATTAATTAAGGCATTCACCTAGGTCTTAAAGGCTTAATATTGATCTAAGTTAAATCAACACTGATTAAATGAGGATTAGGAAAGAAAACATAGATAAAATTTAACACCTTTTGAGACACCACAAGCCCAGTTAGGATTAAAATTTTGCTAAGTGTTCCAACAACACTAGCTTGCCCTCCTTTAAAGGGTCTTCACTCACATATTCTTCAAAATTAAATTACAAATAATAATTACCCTACTCTTAGGGATAATTAGGACATCAATGTTCATTGAGCATTAGGGTGTTCATAGGGTGAATTATTAAGCAACACAATAAGTTTAAATGAGCTTGAGGACTTTCACCAGGTAGTGAGAGGGAAGCATGGACTTATTTCTTTTTCCTAACTTGTTGGATACCTCAGAGGTCTACTAAACTTAATGTGCATTGCTTAAAAAAATCATCCTTAATCAAACTAATAGGGACCCACCAGGATATGACCTAGGGTTAGGTAGGTTGCCAAAACTTTACTTTCCCGTTTTATATAAAATTCCCTGACATGCACTTTGAGTTTCCGGTAGTGGAACGGTAAGACTCGCAAGGTACGCTTTTACATTTTACATCACCATCTTCCTTGTACTTTCATACTATACTTTCAATGTTAATACAAACCTACATGCTAAAAAATGATGTCACCCTGCATGAAAACTAAAAATATAAGGATAGCCACAAAACCAAAACCAAAACTAAAGTTAAAATCAACCAAGATAAAATTCACCGCCACAACATTCAAAATATAAAACAACTCAAAATTTAATCACAAACATCACACAAAACTACAATTTCAACTAAATTAAGATGTCTCTATCGGATGATCCGGAATCCCTCGAAGGAGGTAACCTAAAGATGGACATTCAAAGGATACATTTTTGTACTGCATTTTGTCACAACATATACGATGATATATAAACCAGATATGCTCATCTCGTGATATGTACCCAGCATGAGATATTTTTAGATGTACTCTTGATGCGTTCAACATATTGTATCTTTTGAGGCTTTAGTCTGTACTTATTTTGTAATACCTGTTGGAGCAGATTAATGAAATCCCTTTCAGAGTTTTCTTTGTTTGTTCAATTGCCCTTTTGTGCGATGGATAAAGAGCCACAGAACCATACATTGGTTCCGAACTACAATGAACAAAGAGCAAAATGATAAAAACTTAATATTAATAAAAAGAAAACTCTTTTTTAAAAAAAATCAACCAACAAAAATTGAATTTTGAAAACATATTTTGATAATTAAATGTGATAAAAAATAACAAGAAAAGAAAAGAAATCTGTTGAGTTGATTCTCTCGATTTCGAGGTCTCATACTCTTTTCCCGTGCACCATGACCTTTCTTATCTGTACTAAATCTCACAAAATTTCACAGATCTTCCTCACCAATGTCAGCATTATCACATGAGATATATCTATGGATTTAGCACCACAAATTCTTTGCTAAATTTAAATTCTCATTTCAGAATCAATCCCTAACTTATGATTCCCTTATTTTGAGGTCAGTCTCTAACTTTCGATTCTGTTTTTGAGATTGATCCTTAAATTTCAATTCTCATTTTGGAATGAGCCCCTAACTTCTGATTCCCTCCATTCAAGGTTGGTCCCTAACTGTCAATTCTCTTTCTGAGATTGATCATTAAATTTCAATTCTCATTTCGGAATCAATCCCTAAATTCAGATTCTCTTATTTTGAGGACGGTCCCTAACTGCCGATTCACTTTTAGAGATTGATCCTTAAATTTCAATTATCATTTTAGAATCAACACCTAAATTCTGATTCTCTCTTTCTGAGGTCGGTCCATAACTTCTTATTCTCTTTTTGAGATTGATCATTAAATTTCAATTCTCATTTTGGAATTAGTCCCTAACTTTTGATTCCCATCTTTTGAGGTCGGACTTTAACTTTTGATTCTCTTTTTGAGATTGATCCTTAAATTTCAATTCTCATTTCAGAATCAGTCCTTAACTTCTGATTCCCTTCATCTAAGGTCTGTCCCTAACTTTCGATTCTCTTTTTGAGATTGATCCTTAAATTTCAATTCTCATTTTATAATCAGTTCCTAACTTCTGATTCGCTTCTTTTGAGGTCGGTCCCTAACTTTTGATTCTCCTTTTGGGATTGATCCTTAAATTTTAATTCTCATTTTAGAATCAGTACCTAAATTCTGATTCATACCTTTTGAGGTTAGTACTTAATTTTGACTCTCCCTTGTTAAAATTGATACTTAAATTTCAATTCCCTTTCCGGAATTAGTACCTACATTCTGATTCCCTCCTTTCAAGATAGGTGCCTAAATTCCAACTCTCTCTTTTGGAATTGATACCTAAATTTCAATTTTCATTTTGGAATCAGTACCTAAATTTTGATTCCTTCATTTTAGAATCAGTACCTAAATTCTGACTCTCCCTTGTTGGAATTGATGCCTAAATTTCAATTCCCACCTCGGAGTCAGTACCTAAATTCTGACTCCCCTCCTCTGTAAACACCTGAAACAAGATAAATCAAAACCCACTCTTCAATCCCCAGCAAGAATTCCTACTCCTTGATTTCATTCAGATATGCACTTGCTAATTCCCCAGAGAGAACAACTAGCACTAAAATTCTACACTCCTTCTATGTTTGTTGACTTATGAGTCTGTATTGGTTTTGTTGATCTTATCGGTCAACGCCAATGCGCGCGGTGTACTTTCCTAGCACACCACACCTTTTGGGGGTTCATTTGTTGACCTCAATTTTCATTAAGCTTTAGTTTTCCCTCTTTAGTAACCTAGGATCTAGCCATAGAACTTTCCTGTTGACTATTCCTAGAAAACTAGAAAGAAACCCTCACTATTAGAGATTCTAAAATTTTCTTTGTTCAACTTGAAGTTCCACATATTGGTCCTAACCTCTAGCACTTAGTAGATGGGGTCAGTATGGAGGATCTCAAGGAAAGCCCCCATATGACTGTTTGATCTTAGGGTTAACTTTAGGAGTTGGTCTGGAGCGCTGACTCTAGGAGTTGGTATGGAGCTAGGGCACTCACTTATACTCACTATCACCTATATCACTCACAACCCTAAGCCCAAAATTTTTGTCTTTGGTCCCTTGATCTTTTGGGAGGCTCATGTAGATGGTCTCGTAGACCCATTGGCCCTAGGCTAGGTTTAAGCTAAGCCAGTACATAGAGGACCCAAATGGAGATCTGATTGGTCCATAACTCTTATAGAGTGGTTGGCACCCCAATTCTACCAAAATGTCGAACTTGGCCTTTTGGCCCTAAATCCACCCAAATTACCCAAAGGCCCTTAAAACCTTAAATTTGGTCAAAATTCTCAAATTCACCAAAATACCCAAATTTATTGAAAACCCATCTCAAACCCTTTGAAAATACCCAAATTGCCCAAATCCACCCAAAATTTCTAAAATTACCAAAATATCGTTAAATTTGCCAAAATCACAAAAAAACCCTTGGCACCCCAAACTTTCCCAAAACATCCAAAATCACTTCAAATGCCCCCAAAACCAAATTAGACCCTTAAATTGAACCCAATTTGACCATTTTAACCATAACCCCCCAAATTGCCTTTAAAGGCCCAATCTCTCCGAATTCACTTTAAATGTCCATCAATTTGGCCACAATCCTCACCAATTTCAATTATAAACTCAAATTAATCTTTCATATGACCAATCTAAACCAAATTCAAGCCTAATTGACTCATGTTTTGAGCTCAATTTTGATCCAAATCAAAACCCCCAATTTTAGCCCTATGACCTAACCTCACCTAGTTGAACCCCATAGCCTACTCAATTTCTCCCATTTTGGATCCTAAATTCTCCATAACACTCCTACACACCAAATTAAACTTTCAATTGGATTTGTTAAAGCCTAAATTTCACTCAATTTCAACCTACATTCAAAATCCCCAAATTTGCCTCAAATTGGCTATATCCCCAAATGCTACCAAATTGAATGCCCTAACCCCAAAATTTACACCTAATTTATGTTGAAAACTCTTCATGAAACTTTTATAGAACATTTTGAACCATCAATTTGGAATTAGTCCAACCCTAGCCCAACCTCTACCCAAGTCTAGTCCAACATGCCCAAATTGACCAAAATCTTAAAATCCATCAAATTGAGCTTCCAATTGAACTCAAAATTACTTCAAACCTTCACAAAAACCTTCATAACAATCATATACACAATTTTGATTAATCAATTGAGCTCAAAGTCATGGCTAGCCTAACCTAAACCCAACTTTTAGTCACTTTGACCGAAATTAAACCCATACACCAAAATTGACTTAGTCATCCTAAAGTCGCCAAATTAAGGTTTCCACAGCCACTAAGCACACCTTATTGACCAGGATAAACCATATTAAACCACCCAAGTAAGCTATGGACCAAGGGTCTTCTAATTTAAGGGATCTTATCCCATTTATTGGCCTTAACCAAAATATCTCTTCCATCATCACTTGTCATTGAGTATTAATCATAATTAACCCTCCCACTAGCTCACCTGACCCTCTAGCCACCACCCCTGGCCCTGTCGGCTAGCCAAGTGGCTGGAAAACTCCAAAATCGAGTGCCACCACCCCTAAATCAAACCTAATTTCAACCATGAAGGCCAAGTCACCATAATTGATCTTTAGAGCTTCTCAGCCCTCCACCTAAGCATTAATTTACACTTAAATTCAGGCCTTGGTAGCCACCTTAAAGCATTTTATTTAAACCCACCCTCTCATGGCTAAGACTTGAAGTGTACAAAATCCTTGGGAAACTCTATCCAATTGCTCTCAGACACTCTCCAAGAACTCCTAAGCTCATTTTCACCATTTCCCCCACCGATCTCCACTATGAAAGCCTAATTTTGAGCTCAAATTTCTGCCCAAAACCACAATAGAATTCCCCACAGCTCCACAGTCCACCAAAATCAAATTCCTTATGCACACACCATCCCTAGGGCAAGAGAAGTTGATTCCTTATAAAAGCCCCCTCAGAAACAACCTCTAACCTAGCTCTAGACCAACACCTGAAATCTACTTTGAAAAAAATATTTAATAATACATTTATTTTAATTAAAGTATTAGTTATTGTTAGGTAGAAGCAATATGTAGTTGAATGTAAACTTTGCATGAAAACATGATAGTCATATCTTTCCATTTTAATATTTTCAAGCACCTAATTCAACACAATGGCTCAAATTAGATGCATATCTGATCCAAAACAATAGAGAATATATCCTCTCATAGATTATTTTTTGTTGATACAAAATAAGACATTATTTTTCAATAAGCTTACCTATAGTTCTCTTCAATCTCTAACTCCATTCTTCTATATTATTCATTCAAGTTTGGCTTGGTATTCACATTTTCTTTATTTTTATTTTTCACATTCATTATAGTATTAAAAATGTTATGATATAATATTATCTTTTTGTTTGTGACATCCATATTATGCCTAAAAAAATTAGTCCTTCAATAGCGTAGATGTCCTGACTCTACATGGGCTTATACAAGTGGATGTGTCCTATAGGTAATATAATGGTTATGAGTTCAAATTCATTTGCAGAAATATTACGGTGAATGATTATTTAAATTTAATATACTAGTTTTAAAACCCTAAGTTAAAATAAGATGGATTCATGTTTTTTTTCTCACTTAAAACACAATGTTTTCTTCCTCAATTATTAATGGAAGTTGGTTTTTGTGATTTTATGCAGGTTACAGGTGTTGAATATGCATTATAGAGCCAAAAAAAAGTGGCCAAAAGTGTTGGAATGATGTAATTAAGTCACTATGTAGTGTAATTATGCTAAGCTCTTTGTTTATGGTACAATGAATCGAGAATTAGGGGTAACTACACTTCACTGTGGTGTAATTATGTTGGGCATTAGAATAACTACATTGATGTCTGCTGAAGCTATATTTTGATAAATTTTTAAATAACAATTTTTACAAAATCTGTATAAAGTGGTGCTTTAAGATGCTCTAAGGGAGCTTGACAGCATTTTGGAGTCTTCTTTAAGATAATTTTAGGGTTATTCATCAGACCATAAGATTTACCATCCTCTATCATTGAGTTAATTTCATACAGTGATTTCTACATTGAGTTGGGGAGGTTGTTTTTGAGAGAAAGAGATTAAGGGCTATGTAAAAGGGAGGTCATGGAGTGATTCTATTTAACAACAAGGAAATAATGCAAAGAGCACTCGGCTTAGTTGTAAGATTATATAGTATCTTTCATTCATACTTCATTGTGTTTAGTGAAAAATTCTGTGCTTTTCTATCTCATGTCTCATAGCTAGCCTTGTTTCATGGTCTCGTGATGTAGGAATAGAATTTTTCTTTTTATTTAAAATTGAGAATTCCTTGTAAATGTTCTATGTAATTTTGACTTTTTAAATTTTGATTTGTTAACTTTTTATCCTTAGCTTACTTTGAACATAAGCTGATAAAATATTAAAATATGTTATGTTTTAGTACTTCTAACTTTCTACTAGAGCAATAGGTAGGTTAATGTATAATGACTTAGTGAAAAAGACATCTTTTATTAGGAAATTACAATCAATATAAGTGATCTGAGAAATACTGGGTAACGCTGCATGGTTATATCCCTTCTAACTCTGATATGGTTTTCAACTCTTTCTTTTGAACTAGACAGAAGCTAGTAAAGATTGTGCCCGTAGTTGTCAACTATCATGTAACTGAACTTGTAGGAAAAATAAAGAGAAAATACTTTACTGGTGTCACAAGATCTTAAGCCCCATCACCTTTAATAGAATGAAAATTTCTCCCTACCTTTAGTCCTATAACCAATTTCTATTAACTATACTTTTAGGATAGTTACAATTTTCATTCTTGATAGTTTGATCACTTCGAACAAGATTCAACAATTTAGTACACCAAACTTTTCCGACTAAAAGTATTTTGAAAGCTTTTATGTGTGATTAATATGTATACTCATTATTTGTATATCACTGGATCAAGATGTATACTTATATGATTGACTCATTATCTTACAACAATTTTCAGCATTATAAATCAATCAATAGATACTCTAATTTTGAAAAAAAAAATTTACGTGTTATTGAACTTCAATTGTCATAAAAATCTCTTATAGAATTAGGATGATAAAATAATTACAAGAAATAAGGCTGATTAAATTAGTCATCAATTAAGAAAAAAATTAGTTTAGATTTCTATTGTTAACAACAAAAACCCTAATTTTTAGAACCCTAAGGCTATATGTATATGAGCAATGTTATTTTAAAAATAAAATAAGTATATTTTTGTAGTGATTACAATGTTTCCAAAGAGAATGTGTCTATGTCCTTAAAGTTATGTTGTGAATTTTCATCTACAAGTAAGGACTATGTTGATATCTCAAAATCACGCTATGTTATAATCAATAGTATAGTCACAACTAATTACTAATTGAAAATTGTGATCTACAAATGATATTTTAATTTTTTAGAAATAATAAACCTAATTCGAACATAATTATTTGATAAACTTGAATTATATATAATTGAAAGAACATAACCTAACATAGGAACATAATTGAACGACATAGAAAATCGATTGCATAATATGAGAAAGTGTGTTTATAATGAGTAAAGAAAAAAAAATTAAGTGATAAAACCCAATAATTTGATGTAATCTCTAAGATCTTCCGCTGGATTCTTCTTCTTACTTCATCAACTTAAGAAAACCAGGCTAAAACTCAATTACAACAAACCCCTCCCACTAAACACTCCCTTTAAGTACTCACACATATTGAATAAACTCTATTTACTCAACCTAAACAATCCGAGATGGGCTCTGGAATTAAGCCTCTCTTTTTCAACTTTATTCCACCTAAGAATTTGAATTTTTTCATCAATAGCCATTCCTTTTAAGGTTTTACGCCTCTATAGTGAGACACTTAGGAGCTTGATGATGACATTGGGGCTCAAGGATTTGGTGTTGTTGTATTTGATTCTAACACTGTGGTGCTAGATTGGGGCATCTAGGCTATGGGTTCTTTATCTTTTATCCTTCATTTTGGAGCCATGGCCTAGTTTTTTATATTATAATGTTGGATTTTGATACCTTTGCTCTGGGCTCTTTATATTGATATCTTTTATATTGGAATTATTGAGCTATATTTTGAAGCTATGGTTCTATATTTTACAGCTATAAATTTGGATTTTGGATTTGTGGCTCAAGATTTTTGAGCTATGACTATGGACTCTTAGGGTCTGTTTTAGGCAGCTTGTGCATTTCAGGATAAGCTGCTTATGCTGAAACGCGGCCCGCAAAACCCAAACGCAGTTTCCGATAAGTTGGCGAAAAGCGTGAACCAAACGGTACAGCGGAGTTTTGAAAATGCCGCCCACACATATAAGATGCCCCAAACGGACCCTTAATCTTCAACTTTTAATATAGAGCCTAGGCTTTACAATATGAAGCATAGGCTCAACTTCATCACTTTACTATTTTCTTTCCAACTTATTACCCAATAAATTTCTTGTACAAATTAAATAAAAAGTACTATGAAATTATATAATAAGCTAAATGCACAAATATATAACAATCTTTTAAAAATATTTCTATATTTTCTAACTAAATAGCAGATCCCAAAAAAACACATTAGTTTGTCCAATTATCATTAACACTAAATTCATAGGGATATTATTAAGATAACTCAAAAAATTAGTAATCTTCAGAATTACACTAACAATAGTCCACAGATCATCCTAAGCTAATCTTTCAGACACTGTGATTTCTGAACTCTACTTCTTATTTAGATATTTTTATTTCACTTGGGTGATGACCATGTAGGAACATTTGTTGTCAGTCAAATAATATTTTGTCATGTTGAAGAGAAAACATCTTTAATAATTCCATATAATATAGGCAAGCTAACTTTCCCATAGTGTTTTATCCAAATAAGCATTTTATATGCCAAAAAAATGTTATTTAACAACATTAAAGATGTTTTTATTTGAATGTTATACTTCGTAAAAACTTTATAAGTGATTATATATATATATATATATATATAACAAGTTGCTTTTCAGCAACAATATTGAATATACATCAATTCTTCGTCTTGGGTTATGAGAACATAGTATAATCAATGTGAGAAATATAAATTAGGCGCACATCATAAGTGAAACATTTTATTGAGTAATTATAATAGGTCAGTATGAGTAGGACGATATTGTATGACTATATGATGTGAAATTATCTACACTCAAGCCAAGCATAGCATTGTGTGAATCGGCTATAAATTCAAGATAAGTATGATAAAAAGTTTTCTACATAATTTCTTTTGTTGGATGACACAATGAATTGATTTCACTTGATCTGTTCTAATGTCATCTCATATGCAAAAGTAGCACACATAGAGACAAATGGTCTTTAGAGATGTAGACTAAGTGGAAAATAGATGAGGCACTTATATGGAGCTTTCATTTGTCACTAACGCTTTTTCGGTTTGAGGTTTGAATGTGAAGCCTCACAAAGTCTGCTATGAGTGTTCTTTACATTAGCCATGTAAAATGAAATTCATTCATTGACACAACAACATATCTTCTTTTATGTCAAGTCTAACTTTGATTTTTTTTTTTTTTTTTTTGCTATTCTACAAGTCATATGGTACAAAACTCTTCTGTCATATTTTTTAGTAATCATCCAACCTTATTATTGTGTATTTTATAATTTTATAGTCAACATTTAAGGAGCAATAGATAACTTGGAATGGATTATGTAACTTTTTTATAACGGTCTTTGCGTGCTATTTAGTAGTTCGTAGAAGATCAAAGTCTTTATGTTTGGTGACTCCACCTCCACTTCTTCAACCTAATGAGCTCTTGTTACATTGAATACTATTTCCTCACATATGATAGAATCATGCCCAATTGGAGAATCGTTGCCCATTGAAGAAATAGAGCTCATTAAAAGATTAGCTTAAGAGTAAATGTCTAAATCATACATGCTATGTAAAGTTCAAGGCTAATCATTTAGTTGAAATCTTCTATTTACAGTATAAAACATACTTGACTGTATCTAGCATTAAATATGTCTGATTCTTGTGTTTCAATTATTGGATTGAAATTTAACCTCTTATAAGAAAAGTCAGAAACTGAGATATCTCGCTTGCACGAAAGACTCGCTATCACTAAGAACTCAATAGTTTGTTATTTTCTACCTATTGTAGTATATTATACATTGAGGACTTTACAGTGCAAATATCTATATATAACAAAAGTAGTTAACAGTAAACTCCTTAAGTTGACTTAATGATACAAAGCCCTAAACCATAGAGATATACACTTTCATATATATATAT
>JXCR01135642.1:4721-65564 GCA_002079205.1 Phalaenopsis hybrid cultivar | reverse complement strand
CTAGCTTCAAAAAAAAAATTTAATGGTATGAACAACTATATATATATATATATATATATATAATGTTTGTTTAAAAAACTCACTTAATTGTGAAGATAAAAAACATGTTATATTAAGTTTGTTGATAGCTAGAGAATTCATAATGATAGTGATATATTAACGTCTTAACACTATACAAAGCTTTATCACACATTGAGATAAATAAGATCTGATAGACCAGATGTTTTTACGTGGAAAACTTGAAAAGAAAAACACCATGAGACCAAGCCCAATTGAAATAATTCAACTATTCAGATACATGTTACAAGACATTGTTTGCCTTTGAATTGCATAAATTAATATTAAAAGAATGAGAAAAAAATATTTGATAAAAAAAATAATACAACTAAAACGATGTAAGACTGATAGCAAAAGCTATGTGATGGCGACATGGATTCTTTATCACTGATGGTGGTGATTGTTAGGCAACATTAATCCAACAACATTAGTGATGACAAACATACAACAATGATCTGACGATGATGATTTAACAACGGAGGTCTAACGATGACAATGGCGTTAGCTTGGCATCGATGGCTTGACAACAGTTATGATAACGACCAAGCAACGGTGGTGATGACAATGACATAAAACATTTGACCATGTTTTGGTAACTGAAGGTAATCTCACTAAGGTGGGGCTGAGAGATAGTAATTCGGTGAATATGGTTGTGGACTGGTGACGACAACAATAGCTAGGTCGCCGATAGGGCAATATTGGTCCAACAACAATTTTTGTGGTCTGACAACACGACATGATGACAATAGTCGGGCAATGACAATGATTGTAAAGTGGTGATTTGATAATGATGATAGTGGAGGCAACATTTTGCTTGATGACGCCAATCTGATCACTGTGAGAGGGGTCCAGTGGAGTCGGCTTGGTGAAAGTGGTTTAACGACAACAACGACCAGATGACATTGACTACAACAACACCATCTGTCAGATGATGTTGGTTCAAGAACGAAGGTGTATCATGATGAACGCAGTGGTCGAACAGTGATTTTTTGTTAACTATTGGTGTTTTCGTTACTTTTTTTTTCTTTTATTTTTTGAGGAGACATTGACTACAACAACGCCTATATATGCGTTGCAACTTATTTTTATTTTGCTCTTGTCAGAATTAGTGGTTCAAATGGGCACGACAAGAGACAGTGGCCTATCTGCAATTTGAGAAAGAGATATAAAAATGATATTTTGTGACCTATGTTTAAAAGAAATTTAGTTGGGTAATAAACCCACATCATTTTTCAACAAAGAGGGGTGACAAAAAATTATTAACAAATTTAAGGAAAAGTTTGGACTTGAGTATTACAGAATGCAATGAAGGAAAAATCGGAAATTATGGGAAGAACTAATATTTTGATAATACTAGTTATCGTTCTTATATTTTTATATTTTATTCTAATTATTGTGTTACTCATTGTAAGGTGAGAAATCACTTCTAAATATAATATTTAAACTTGTAAGTTTTTATGGATTCTAAATGTAATTTTTATTATTATGTATGAGTTATCATGTCTGAAATGATTATATTATAAACAACACAAAAATACATGANCTAAATATAATATTTAAACTTGTAAGTTTTTATGGATTCTAAATGTAATTTTTATTATTATGTATGAGTTATTATGTCTGAAATGATTATATTATAAACAACACAAAAATACATGGGCAAAACTATATCATTTTCATAAACAGTTGTAATACAGCTGTTGTGCAACTGAACTAAGCAAACAGACACATAGCTTCTCCGTCAGTTATTGCATAACAACTTCTTCAAATAATTGCAATTGCCCTAAACATACCTGAAGTCTCACATCAATATAAAAACNCTGTTGTGCAACTGAACTAAGCAAACAGACACATAGCTTCTCCGTCAGTTATTGCATAACAACTTCTTCAAACAATTGCAATTGCCCTAAACATATCCGAAGTGTCAGGTCAATATAAAAAAGGGGATTTACATACATAACGCCAAATTCCTATTAAATTTCATTTCTAAAACCAAAAACTTTAATAGTACATGCATATCACATAATACTTCCTTATTTCTTGTACATATTGCCCGCTCGACTTGTAACAAGATGTCATGACTGATAATCTTGACATTATGTGAATTTAAAGGAGTGGCAAGAATGAGACATTGGGAGAATTGGGTGGTTTGTATGTAATGTTAAAATTTTAGATTTTTGAATTCCTATGTATTTATATATTTAACACCTAAATTTTAATATTTTCATACATGACACCTTACTTATTTCACATTCAAAAAGATAAAATGATTATATTTTTGATGTGATATGAAATATTATATATTAGATATGTAAATACATAAGAATTGAGTTGCATGTACATAAATGCCCCTTTTTTTACCATAATTATATTTTTATTTTTTCTTCAAAGCATTATGTTATATCTGATATTATTATTATTATTATTTAAGGAAAGACCAGCTTTATTAAAAGAAATATTGGTGAGTATGAAAATTTGCTTCAATTTTTTATGATTTGTTCAAGGGTTTAACCAAAATACACACCGATTAAAATGACACGTAAATTAGCAGTGCATCGAATTGTCTAAGGGCTCGTCGGGATTGTTACGTGATCCTCCTTTAAAAATCATGTCCGCGGAATGAATATTGTCATGTGATATATAACACGGTAAAAAATTATTGTTCTATTGAAACAATTTTGAGAGACGTAGCTTTACCAAACGAAAATAAATTCGACAGAACGAAACTTCATGCTAAAACGAGGCCAAAATAATTTCTTTCATTTTCATTCGAGTGCCGGCTAACAGCCCTTCTTTTATTTATTTCATAGTCAACAATGTCGAGCCAAATGTGTTGATGATGATGATATCATAACATCATTATCTTCTTGTTTTTAATGTGTTCTTTATTTAATTATTTGCGGCTTTTTATCTCAAGAACAATTAAAATAGACCTGCACAAAACAATATCTGCATAGTATCAAGACATATTTTCTAATGTCATTTGGCTGGCAAAGCGGCCTGATGTTGCATGGCTTCAATGCTTCGTTATGAAGAAAAGAAGACCTCCAATGTCTTAGTTAATCATGACTTAAATTACGGGCTAAAAACAAATTAATGATATGGTTTTGGATCCCTGTTAAACTTCTTTAGAGATGGCAGGACATGTCCCGTTTCAAATCTATTAAATTAAAACAGCAACACCAACAAAAATAATGACATGACAAGAGGAGTTTACATCATGTCACTAAAACACATATCAAGCATTCCTCATGTAGGTGAGAAAGAAGTAAAAAGATATCATTGAGCATAATGTGATCCTTAGTCAGAACAGATGATTGCTAGGACTAGAGGTTTCGTAGGCTATATGAGTGCATGGCCTTTGATAGCTAGTGTTCTTGAGCGTATTCTTTAGGATTTTTGGATGACATTCTAGAGAAATCCCTCAAGGGCTCTAGTATTGTAATCGAAAGATTAAAGATTATGAGTTATATGTAAGACAAGATCTAAATGATTACTTACATATCATTAATGTCATCAAAATATCCACAAATATCCATATTTTATCACAAAATATCCACAAAAGCATGTAGGATGTAAGTGTCAGTTGTTTAAATAGTAAATAATGAATCCAAAGTCTAGAAAATGTTTAGATGTTTGGTTAAAAGAAATAAATAAATAAATGGATTTTATTAACAAATTTGAATTAACATATTGATTCACTTTTATGTATTTTGAATTTACTCAAATTAAGTGAATTCAAAATACTGTAAATTCTAAATAGAGAGACAAAGATCATTGACCACATTATGGTCTCATGTCCATTCACTATCATCTTACAACCCGCAACCTTGATCTGGTTATGGCACATGACCCGGCTCTTTATCGTGAATTAGGAGTGTGTATTATTTGCTCAAATCGAAAATTAAACCCGAGCCAATCAAGTTAGTTGAGTATGCTTTATTTCAAAATTATATTATGACCTTTGGTATTAAAAATTTTATTGTTCAATGTTTGATTTTCTGTTCAAATTTAATTTTCATTTAGTTGAACAAACGGAATAAGTGGAATTTAATAAAATGACTTATTCTAGTTTAATTTCATGTTGAATAAATTGAAAACCCCCAAATTTCATCATAGTAACTGATTGAAATAAATAGGTGATTGGTGAAATTAAATCAATATTATACATGTAAGATATATTATTCATATGTTTATTCATAACCAAACTCATATAAAAAAAAAATATAATTTGATTTGTTCATAAACGAACCATTTACATCAAAGTAAAATTTGATTCAATTGGTTCAATTTTATATAAACTTTTAATTTTGACTGTAATCAATTTGACAAAATTAAAAATCGATCCATCCAAACTGACTAATGAGTCGCCCTAGTGTGAAGTGTGTATGCATCCTAACCACCTATAACCACTCGGCCTGCATGCCCTTTGATATTTAGTTAATAGTCATACTGTTTTCATATCATGTGGCATCGAAGAGTAGTTTATAAAACATACAATAATGATTAATTGGGATTTAAATCCATATCATTAGCTTTTTTTGTAGCCTCATAATTCGATAATTATTAGAATTTAATTCAAATAATGAAATAATAATCATGGGGAAGAAATTATATTTCATATGAATGGTTCCTTATTTGAGATAAGCCTCTCACTCACTCTCTCTCTCTCTTGCACCTTTTCTTACAAAGTAAACACCATCAACACATGAAGCTTATCATGATACCTAAAATAATGATTGAGAGTATAAAATACAAATTGATAAAAAGGCTCACTCAATTATTTAATTGTGTTAGGTAGATGAGACATAGATGAAGTACTTGGAAGAATGAATGTTAATGATGAATATCATGCATTATTGTCATTAATTATTTTTTTTATCTCTCCTTTTTAAGTTTTTATGTGAGATCCTATTATATGGGAGAGATAAAATCAACTTAAAAGGATACAAAAATAATACACCATTATCAAATTCTCATTATCTGACATGAATCTCGATGCATGACATAGATCTCGGGTGATTATTTGAGCAAGAAACGTTCAAAATTCGATTAAAATTTATAAAGAGCTTTGATTTCATCAAATTTGTAGGCAAACTGACTGACTCGACAAGACGAACATATCGGTACCAAAGTTTAATCCAATTTGAGCCAAATCAAGCTCCAATCAAGTCTTTTAACTATTTTTGGAATCTTTCAAGGCATATTTGGTAGATCAAACTTGTGTCGAATCTGGTGAGCTTATAAACGAATCGAGCGTCTAAATAAGAAGAATTCAACGAGTTGAAAATCGCTTAATTCTAACATCATTAAGGCTCTAAAACATCCATCAAATGCCATCTGAATGAGGGAATCTCTTGGATAATGAGCTAGCCTCGATAGGTGAGTAACTGACACACCTAAAAATTATCTACTTTTTCATATATATTTTATGCTCAATTTTTATGATTTTAATGATATCACTCTTTAAAGGAAGATATTTTGCATATTTTTGGGTTCAGATATAAGAAATAAACTTCTAGAGAAAATGAAGCAAAAATTGTACAATTTGGAGTAAAAATGAGCAAGAAAGAGAATTCTGACTTGACACATTTCGATATGTCTTTATATGCTTAATCTACTTTACATTTCTCACATGTTTTTGAATTAAATTACACTTTAAATAAAGGTTGTTTTCATGCTTATTTCGTAGGTATATCTGTTAGGAGTGAAACACAACTGAAACGGGGCGAAACGGAGCTGAAATGGAGCAAAACGATGGAGCTGCTGCAGGGTAGCGCTTGAGGCGCTAGAGACGATATAAGACGGATTAAGGCAGTTCATGACAAATTTTGAGAGGATTTTAAAGGCTCCAAACAATTAAAACGCCTCATTGAGTGATTCAATGCATCTTGACACTTTGGAAGCTCTTTAATGAATGAATGTTTTTTGGGATTTGAAAGCTGTGACTTTTGAAGAAAATTTGGGAGGGAATTTTGAATTCTTTTTAAAAGGAGACAATCTCTTATTAAAAAGGTGAGGAGTCCAGGGCATGAGTGTGGCGTGAGAGTGAGAGAAAGTCTTTAGAGAAGAGATGATTTTCCTCTATAATTGTAAGAGGAGAGGGAATGTGAGAAAGTTCTTCTTCATTACATTTCTAAGAGAGAATTGAGTGTGATTGTAAAGAGAGAAAATGCTTAAAGGAAACTTTTAGAGATTTGCTTGGGAATGAGTGCGAGATAAGTTGTGTTCTCTTCTTTCTTTGTTTTGTAAACTTATTTTTATACATGAAATCCGTGTCCAAATTATTGAATTTATTCTTGTCAAGAAGTAAATCAATTTACTTAAAATAGCTCTTAACTAAAATTTATCGGGATATCTTTAGGCAAACTATTTTTTTCATTTTATAGTCTAAACTAAATAATTTTTTGGCGAAATGCAAAGAAAAATTATGCGCCATAACCGCACCTACAAATTTCTTAAACTTCTCCTTCCGTTTTGGTTGAAAGTTAAGATTATTATCCGTTTATAAATTGATGCTTTAAATTTAATTGAGAATTATAAGAGAGTCTGTAGAGTCATGACTTATCCATAAATCACACCCTAAGAAATAGAAATAGGGGATATGAAATGAGAAGGAGATAAAAAGAGGGAGAGGGTGTGTGTGTGTGAGTGAGTAAACAATAACAAATAGTAAATTGTAACAATCATATTAACATCTTTTTATCATTCTAGCTTAAATCAGGTGTATTTGCTCACATTTGTATATAAAATGATCTCTTTATTTATAAGAAAAGGGTGTAATAAGTTGATGTTATATTTTTTCTTTCTGCTTTAATGAGGGTTGTATATGATATTTAGATATTTTACAAGTATGGGCATATCGCTCGGCTGCTCTCTAGCTATTTTGACTGAGCTTGTATGACTTCGATTCGACAGGGTCAGCTTAATTGATTGGGCTTAGTTGGTGTTGTCGATCGGTTGAGCTCAATTAACTTCGGCTCGGTTAGGGTCCGCTCAGCTTGTTGTGTTAATCTAGATGTCGACCCTTGATAATAAATAGAAAATCTTATTGTTGCCTCCGACATGATTAAAGACATTGAAGGGCTAGATCTTTTCGATTGAGTCGGCTTCTTTGTGCCAGTTGAATTGGATTTTTCTTTTTCTCGTTGTTGATCATACTCAGATTTGAATGATTTGATCATCTTTAATGGCTGGGTCGATTTTGGCCTTACTTGCTTTGGCTCAGACGACTACAATCGGTCAAATAAATGAGTCTCGTAATGCTCTATTAGTTGACACTTTTTCGTCACTCTCTTATCTCTAGACTGTCAGATCTTCCCAATATCAATGCTGACACAATTTAAAAATACATAATTAATTTTAGTAATATCTAAATTAATACATATCTATTTAGATTTATCGTCATATTATCCAAATCTAATAAGGAATAATAATAATAATTTCAATTAATATTTTTATTTTCCTTAGATTTTTAATGATTCTATAACAAGCAAAATACAAAATTTATTAATATATTTAAATGATATAATAAAACATTTTAATAAAAAGTTGATTGATACTCTCATTTTTTCACTACAAATTTAATCCAAGCAATTCAAAATAAAAGCTTTTAAAAAAATCATTNATAAGAGTGCATGGCCTTTGATAGCTAGTGTTCTTGAGCGTATTCTTTAGGACTCTTGGATGACATTCTAGAGAAATCCCTCAAGGACTCTAGTATTGTAGTCGATAGATTAAAGATTATGAGTTGTATGCTTGATGTTAAGACAAGATCTAAATGATTACTTACATATCATTAATGTCACCAAAATATCCACAAATATCCATATTTTATCACATAAAGCATGTAGGATGTAAGTGTCAGTTGTTTAAATGGTAAAGAGTGAATCCAAAGTCTAGAAATAGTTTAGATGTTTGGTTAAAGGAAATAAATAAATAAATAGATTTTATTAACAAATTTGAATTACTATCTTGATTCACTTTATGTATTTTGAATTTACTCAAATTAAGTGAATTCAAAATACTCTAAATTCTAAACAGAGGGACAAAGATCATTGACCACATTATGGTATCATGTCCACTCACTATCATTTTACGACCTGCAATCTCAATCTTGTTATGGCACGTGAATTAGGAGTGTGTATTATTTGCTCAAATCGAAAAATTAAAACCGAGCCAATCAAGTTAGTTAAGTATGCTTTATTTCAAAATTATATTATGACCTTTTGTATTAAAAATTTTATTGTTCAATGTTCGATTTTCTGTTCAAATTTAATTTTCATTTAGCTGGACAAACGGAATACGTGGAATTTAATAAAATGTCTTATTCTAGTTTAATTTCATGTTGAATAAACCGAAAACCCCCAAATTTCATCATAGTAACCGATTGAAATAAATAGGTGATTGGTGAAATTAAATCAATATTATACATGTAAGATATATCATTCATATGTTTATTCATAACCAAACTCATATAAAAAAAATATAATTTGATTTGTTCATAAACGACCATTTACATCAAAGTAAAATTTGATTCAATTGGTTCAATTTTATATAAACTTTTAATTTTGACTGTAATCAATTTGACAAAATTAAAAATCGATCCATCCAAACTGACTAATGAGTCGCCCTAGTGTGAAGTGTGTATGCATCCTAACCATCTATAACCTCTCCGCCTGCATGCCCTTTGGTATTTAGTTAATAGGCCTGCTATTTTCATATCATGTGACATCGAAGACTAGTTTATAAAACATACAATAATGATTAATTGGGATTTAAATCCATATCATTGGCTTTTTTTCTAGCCTCATAATTCGACAATTATTAGAATTTAATTCAAATAATGAAATAATAATCATGGGGAAGAATTATATTTCATATGAATGGTTCCTTATTTGAGATAAGCCTCTCTCTCTCTCTCTCTCTCTCTCTCTCTCTCTCTCGCATCTTTGCTTACAAAGTAAACACCATCAACACATTAAGCTTATCATGATGCCTAAAATAATGATTGAGAGTATAAGATAAAAATTGATAAAAAGGCTCACTCAATTATTTAATTGTGTTAGGTAGATGAGACATGGATAAAGTACTTGAAAGAAAGAATGTTAATGATGAATATCATACATTATTGTCATTAATTATTTTTTTTTATCTCTCCTTTTTAAGTTTTTATGTGAGATCCTATTATATGGGAGAGATATAATCAACTTAAAGGATACAAAAATAATACGCCATTAGCAAATTCTCATTATCTGACATGAATCTCGAGGCATGACATAGATCTCGGGTGATTATTTGAGCAAGAAACGTTCAAACTTCGATTAAAACTCATCAAGAGCTTTGATTTCATCAAATTCGTAGGCAAACTGACTGACTCGACAAGACGAATATATTGGTACCAAAGTTTAATCCAATCTGAGTCAAATCAAGCCCCAATCAAGTCTTTTAACTTCTTTTGGAATCTTTCAAGACATATTTTGTAGATCAAACTAGTGTCGAATCTGGTGAGCTTATAAACGAATCGAGCGCCATGATAAGAAGAATTCAACGAGTCGAAGATCGCTCAATTTTAACATCATTAAGGCTCTAAAAAATCCATCAAATGCCATCTGAATGAGGGAATCTCTTGGATAATGAGCGAGCCTCGATATGTGAGTAACTGACACGTCTAAAAATTACCTACTTTTTCATATATATTTTATGTTCAATTTTAATGATTTTTAATGATATTACTCTTTGAAGGAAAATATTTTGCATATTTTTGAGTTCAAATATATGAAATGAACTTTTAGAAAAAATGAAGCAAAAATGTTGTAATTTGGAGTAAAAACGAGCAAGAAAGAGAATTCTGACTTGACACATTTCGATATGTCTTTATATGCTTAATCTACTTTACATTTCTCACATGTTTTTGAATAAAATTACACTTTAAATAAAGGTTATTTTCATGCTTATTTCGTAGGTATATCTGTTAGAAGTGAAACACAACTGAAATGGGGCGAAACAGAGCTGAAATGGAGCAAAACGATGGAGCTGCTGCAGGGTAGCGCTTGAGGCGCTAGAGACGATATAAGACGGATTAAGGCAGTTCAAGACGAATTTTGAGAGGATTTTGAAGGCTCCAAATAATTAAAACGCCTCATTGAGTGATTCAATGCATCTTGACACTTTGGAAGCTCTTTAATGAATGGACATGTCTTTTGGGATTTGAAAGGTGTGACTTTTGGTGAGAATTTGGGAGGAAATTTTGAATTCTTTATAAAAGGAGGTAACCTCTTATTAAAAAGGTGAGGAGTCTAGGGCATGAGTGTGGCGTGAGAGTGAGAGAAAGACTTTGGAGAAGAGATAATTTTCTTCTATAATTGTAAGAGGAGAGGGAATGTGAGAAAGTTATTCTTCATTACATTTCTAAGAGAGAATTGAGTGTGATTGTAAAGAGAGAAAATGTTTAAAGGAAACTTCTAGGGATTTGCTTGAGAAGGAGTGCGAGATAAGTTGTGTTCTCTTCTTTCTTGTTTTGTAAATTTGTTTTTATATATGAAATCCGTGTCCAAATTATTGAATTTATTCTTGTCAAGAAGTAAATCAATTTACTTAAAATAGCTCTTAACTAAAATTTATCGGGATATCTTTAGGCAAACTATTTTTTCATTTTATAGTCTAAACTAAATAATTTTTGGCGAAATGCAAAGAAAAATTATGCGCCATAACCGCACCAACAAATTTCTTAAACTTCTCCTTCCGTTTTGGTTGAAAGTTAAGATTATTATCCGTTTATAAATTGATGCTTTAAATTTAATTTAGAATTACAAGAGAGTCTGTAGAGTCATGACTTGTCCATAAATCACACCCTAAGAAATAGAAATAGGGGATATGAAATGAGAAGGAGATAAAAAGAGGGAGAGAGTGTGTGTGTGTGAGTGAGTAAACAATAACAAATAGTAAATTGTAACAATCATATTAACATCTTTTTATCATTCTAGCTTAAATCAGGTGTATTTGCTCACATTTGTATATAAAATGATCTCTTTATTTATAAGAAGAGGGTGTAATAAGTTGATGTTATATTTTTTCTTTCTGCTTTAATGAGGGTTGTATATGATATTTAGATATTTTACAAGTATGGGCATATCGCTCGGCTGCTCTCTAGCTAATTTGACTGAGCTTGTATGACTTCGATTCGACAGGGTCAGCTTAATTGATTGGGCTTAGTTGGTGTTGTCGATCGGTTGAGCTCAATTGACTTCGGCTCGGTTAGGGTCCGCTCAGCTTGTTGTGTTAATCTAGATGTCGACCCTTGATAATAAATAGAAAATCTTATTGTTGCCTCCGACATGATTAAAGACATTGAAGGGCTAGATCTTTTCGATTGAGTCGGCTTCTTTGTGCCAGTTGAATTGGATTTTTCTTTTTCTCGTTGTTGATCATACTCAGATTTGAATGATTTGATCATCTTTAATGACTGGGTCGATTTTGGTCTTACTTGTTTTGGCTCAGACGACTACGATCGGTCAGATAAATGAGTCTCGTAATGCTCTATTAGTTGACACTTTTTCGTCACTCTCTTAGCTCTAGACTCTCAGATCTTCCCAGTATCAATGCTGACACAATTTAAAAATACATAATTAATTTTAGTAAATATCTAAACTAATACATATCTATTTAGATTTATCGTCATATTATCCAAATCTAATAAGGAATAATAATAATAATTTCAATTAATATTTTTATTTTCCTTAGATTTTTAATGATTCTATAACAAGCAAAATACAAAATTTATTAATATATTTAAATGATATAATAAAACATTTTAATAAAAATTTGAATGATATTCTCATTTTTTACTACAAATTTAATCCAAGCAATTCAAAATAAAAGCTTTTAAAAAAAAATCATCTTTATTATAATTTTGAAAAGTTCAAAGCATTACTTCTACTGATAAATATAAGGAAACCCCTGCTTGACCGACAAGTAATCCTCGCTTTAATCTACCGCCGCACGTTTCATAATTCAACGGCCAGATCTTCTTCACAGAACAATATCCACCACACACGTCTCTCGACCTCCTCTTCCCAAATACCGATTCATACTATATGAACCATCAAGCCCTCCTCCCAAATTTCACCCTGCGCCTATAAATCCCTTCCTTCTTCCCAATCAAATTCCATCGATACTCCAATTCTCTAATTCTTCAACCGCTCTACGCCGCCATGGATAAGCTTCTCGCGATGTCGATCCTGAGCTTCGGCCCTTCGGCAACATTGTGGATGGGCCCGCCGGCCAAGCGGAGGATCCTCGACGGAAAGAAGAAGGAAGAAGGCGAAGAAAGGGTGCCGCCGGCGAAGATGCAGGGCAGGAAGGGTGATTCGAGCCCGTGGTTCGCGCCGGAGTTCGACGGCCTCAATATCTTCGAAACCTTGGTCTCCCATTGACGAATCAAAGGCGATCTCCTTCTTCTTCCTCGTCTTCCTCTCGGTTTCTCTGTTGGGACATCTTCTAATTGTTCCTTTTCATTCTTTCGGAGATTTTTTGGCTTTTTGGGCCTTTCATCAGTCATCTTGGATTTGTTCATTAGTTATTTTTTTCAGTTTTTTTAGGAAAATTTACATTAATACCGCACAATTCTTATGTATTTACATATTTAGCACATACGATCTGATATTTTATAGATAAATATAAAAAGTTAGTATTATATTTTATATTTTGGGTGATTATGTATAAAAATTCCTTTTTTTTTTTATCATTGAAGAAGTTGAAGATCTTTCTTTTGCTTCTTTGTAGGTAAGTTGGTCATCTAATGCATGTTAAGGCTTAGTTTTAATTTGCCTCTTTCAAATTTACATAGAAAATAGTAAAAGAGTGACCTTTGGGCGCGGTTACAATTGGAGCAATATCATGAAGACCCAAACTTAAAAAAAGGCTAAAGATTTCTAATTAAATTTCATTAATTCGTATTTTAAATTTAAATTATTTTATTGTTGTTATTATTGGACTCATCCCAAAATAAATTCAATAATTTCAGGCCAAATTTGACCAATTTGATTCGAATATTTAGTTATTAATATGTAATAAGATATTCATGCCTTCAAATTACCCGATAAGTAATGCTTCGTCTCTGGATATTGGAAAAAAATATTATGTTCGGACAACGGCTGCGATTCACTAGAAGTCTTTTTGTTTTTCCTCTTTAGGGAATATCTAGAACATATTTAGCTTATTATTATGATTATTTGAAATTTTAAATAAGTCGAACAAAAAACAAAACAAATGGTGTTGAGGTGTTGAGGATTTTCTTAAGTGCATATAGGCACATAGATCTACACGTATTCTAGAAGTATGTATGTGATGTATATAAATACATATGTACAATTCGATGGTGTGGAATGTGAATCTAATAAAGTCATGTGACATGAAAAACAGTTATGAATATGTTTGTACATACTCCTAATGAAATTATATAATGTATGCAACAATTATATAATGTATGCAACAATTTCATGAAGAGTTTGATGAATTGATTAAACATGTGTTAATCATGTAATGTCAATAAGTAATAATGGCCCCACTCCCTTTCTATAAGTCTTCTAATATTTTGTAGTACTTTTATTAATCTTAATTGGATGCTTTGTGATTGACATTACAAGATTACCTACGATAAAGACTACATTCTTTATAGTGCACGTGATTCACCAATGGAATATATAAATATTTAAAAATGAAAACATATCAAGCTTATTTTGTTTTATGTGAGTAATAATTGGACTTTTTTTTCAAAATACTAGACATATTTAAGTAGCATGTTAGTTTATAATCTTGTTGATGAACGCATCATATCATGACCTTGGGAGCCTACAAGTGCTCGCGGTTTCATTCCAGATAAATTGCTTGGACAAATAAATGCATATCGAATTCATATGTATCTTCTCAATCTATCAAGATCTAGTGTGTATCTAGCTCTTCTTCATTTGAGTTTTAGTGACCGCTCACCTACACATATAACTAAGTGGGTTAGTAGTATTTCTGATCCAGCGTGATGTAACACAAAAGATTTGAGCTTCATAATTATTGGTGTGGTCATATATATATCCCAATCTCTGGGTCTTTTCTATAGCCTAGAAGACTTCAAATCATTAAAGTATAATGAATCTGCGAGGTTTCTCCCATCATGCGGTTATGGATTATTTGTCTAGACCATTAGCCAAAGATTGTGTCCCCTGATTTGTGAGATCCCTTAAATTTTTTATTATTATCAAGGATAAGCCCAATTAGGCAAGTGTTCGACAAATATAAACTATGACTTACAAGTCAAATGTTCATAAATTATGGCTTATCTGTATTTTAACTATTTAATTTATTCATTGAAAATAATTAATTATTATTGCAAATAACATAGAATTAATAATTTCCAATGGAGAGTTTTTTGGGGCACCACTAAAATTGTAATTTACTTCAAGAACATAATTCTTCTATAAATTTTTGATAATAGTAATTCTAAATTAGAAAATGAACATCTATAAGAATCAAAGCATTTGACTTACACATGATTGAAGTCATGAACTCATAGAGTAGATTGATTCCAAATTAGACTTCTATTGCCATTTATTGATACCATCTTAAACTTACATTTCTCTAATTTCTTATCCCTTATCCAGGTATCACTTTCAAACATAAAAGTTCACAGTGAAACTCAACATCAATGATGAAGCTTATTCTTGGCATATAGTGCATGTTGGTGCTCTTCTTCACTTCAACAAAGTTGGTCATGGACTAAAGTATGAGTAAAAAGATGAAAATAATGATCATAAGTGAGAAAAAAATAACGTAAAAAAAATGAGTTAAATTCCATCTCCCTCTTAATTTAAGAAATCCACAGTTTATCATGAAATATCCACATAACATGTCATATTTTAGTGCTACTTATTTGGAAACATCAAGAGTAAAGAGTGAAACAAAATATTAAGGTCTAGATTACTGTCTGAAAGAAAAATATATGTATTTAATTTATTAAATAATCTGATTTATTATCTTAGGATGTGTTTAGGGCAGCTTGTGTTTATCCAGATAAGCAACTTATTCTGAGACTCGGCATGCGGGGTTCGGCTAGCGTCATGCGTTTAGTATAAAAACTTAACCGCGTTTTCGGATAAAATGTTGAAATGTGTTTTCCAAACGGTGAGACGATATTTTGAAAACATAATCTGCACTTATAAGCTGCCCCAAAAGAGCCCTTAGTCTATTTTTACTCACCTACAACTAATACATGCGTCCCCCCATTGATCCTACCTTCAACCTCTTACATAACCACCGTTCCCATTGTTGGTTTGCCTATGCTCTATAATTAATTGCATTTTCAGGCAACTAATTTGAAAGAAAAAAAACAATGTAGAATAGTTACATAATCAATTAAATAATTCTCTTAAAATAAATACAATATATCTAATTTACATTGATTTTTTTTAATATATACATATATATATATTAATAATATAAATACTAAATCAAACTCCATCTTAAAAGAGCATTTAAATGTAAATATTAAAGTTTATGTATTAGATATGTGAATACAAAAGAATAGTGATATGTACCTAAATTAAAAAAATGCTTTTATAACAAAATATTAAAAAATAAAATAATTAACTTTTAACCCTTGCCATAAAAGTATCATACAATAATACAAGATTTGTTGAGAAATTATTAGCGGGAGTTTTTTTCTTTGTTTGTGTAATTAAAAGGCCCAAATTTAAAATAAATTTTAATAATCACAAAAAGGGCATTTACATATATATCATCTAAATATTATGTATTCACCTAAATGAGATTTTTATATATCAATCATCTAAAATTTTAAATATAACATTTTTACCACCTAAACTTATGATTTATATTTCAATCACCTAAAATTTTATTTTATTTTAAAAAAGAAATAATCAAACTCTTATCTTTAAAATTTAGAATAATTAATGTAAAAAAAACGCTTTTTTACNATATATATATATATATATATGTATATATATATATAATATAATATAAATACTAAATCAAACTCCATCTTAAAGGAGCATTTAAGTGTAAATATTAAAGTTTATGTATTAGATTTGTGAATACAAAAGAATAGTGATATGTACCTAAATTAAAAAAAAATGCTTTTATAACAAAATATTAAAAAAGAAAATTATTAACTTTTAACCCTTGCAATAAAAGTATCATACAATAATACAAGATTTGTTGAGAGATTAGTAGGGGGAGTTTTTTTCTTTATTTGTGTAATTAAAAGGCCCAAATTTAAAATAAATTCTAATAATTTAAAAAAGGGGAATTTACATATATATCATCTAAATATTATGTATTTAAATACCTAAATGAGATTTTTAAATATCAATCATCTAAAATTTTAAATATAATATTTTTGCCACCTAAATTTATTATTTATATTTCAATCACTTAAAATTTTATTTTATTTTAAAAAAGAAATAATCAAACTCTTATATTTAAAATTTAGAATAATTAATGTGTAAAAAAGCTTTTTTACATTTATATATAAGAATTAAAATTTAGATGTTAGATATAAATACTTGGGAAACTTTAGTGGTACATTTGTAAATCTAAAAAAAGGGGTATTGGAATTGGAAAATCGAACTAGGAGATCAAAATCGTTCCTTNAAAAAAACGCTTTTTTACATTTATATATAAGAATTAAAATTTAGATGTTAGATATAAATACTTGGGAAACTTAGCAGTACATATGTAAATCCCAAAAAAGGGGTATTGGAATTGGAAAGTCGAACAGGAGTCCTTCGTTTAGTTTTCGAGGGCCGTCGCACGGGAGTGTGAACGAACGAGATGGCGGACTGCAGATACCAGATTTCGCAGTGCGCATACATAAAGCTTGTCCTTCACGCTCTGAAGCACGCCTCCTCTTCAGTCAACGGTCTCCTCGTCGGCCGGCTTGTAGAAGGTGGCGGAGGCGGCGGATCTCCCACCGTGCAGATCTCTGATTCTGTCCCTCTATTCCACTCACAGATCGGCATCCTTCCTTACCTTGAGCTTGCCCTGATCCAGGCACTCTATCTCCTACTGAAGGCTAATTTCTCCTCTAGGGTTTCTGTATGGCTATCTCGATCCATCTTCTCATTGTCTTCAATGTCAACTAGGTCGAGGAGCACTTTGCGTCTGATGGATTGGGTGTTGTTGGGTACTACCACGCCAACGAGAGGAAGGATGATGCCGAGCTTAGTGGTGCCGCCAAGAAGATTGGCGACCACATCTTTCGATACTTCCCGCAGGCGCCTTTGCTTTTAGTGAGCGCCCATTTATTGTCAATGTTTTGATTCCAATCAGTATACACTGGACGAATTTGTCCTAGGATTTGATTTTTTGGTTATGTGATGGGTTTATGTGTTTAATTGCTACAGTTAGACAGTAAAAAGCTGGAAGGATTGCCTAAAGGAAAGGGACGCGATCCTGTGTTGCAGGTAAATGCTTTTTTCCTCTATTAGAAAATACACTAGGGTTTTCTCTTAATAGAGGTTATTGCTATTATTTATAAACAGTTTGCACTATAGTTGAGGTTGTTGCGGCAGGTCACACTTGTCATATTGGGTTTTTCTTAGGTAAAACGCTCAAATTGAATTTTGTTCCATCCTTTTTGGCATATTTTTAGTGCTTAATTTCTAAAAGATTTGTTAATGTTTCATCTGTTACATCGCATCACAAACATTAAAAACAGGTTACAATTTGTGTGTTCTTGAGAAAGATGCAAGTTCCATGTACATATTAAGATTTTCTCGTTAAACAGACTTGCATAAACTATTTCATTGCTCATCTATTTCTTTACTCTTGTTATCAGACATAATTTTTTTAATTAATTGGCTATCACGAAAGTTTGGCATTGTGGTTTGCCATTTGAAAAATTATTGATGGGAAACTATATTTTTTCTTGAAGTTATTTTGGAACAAAGCAATTAGATTTATTATATTTTGATGCAAAAGAAAATTGATGTTGAATTTACTCTACAAAAGATGCATTAGAGTAAAATTTAAAGTTTTGATGAGTTATATATTGAAATGTGGAGAATTTTTGGGGATACTGCAGNATCGAACACGAACTCATTGACGAACCGAACACGAACTGTTCGCGAACAACGAGCTTTTTTAACAGCCCTACTTGTTGGATGTTTGCCAATAATGTGGCAAATGTTCTCAACTATTGGCAATTATCAAAGAAAAGGAAGTTTACGTACACACCACTTGATTGCTTTGTATTCACAAATCTAACACCTAAATTTTAATTTTTACATTTTAGCCTATGTATGAAAGAATATAAAATTTTTATTTGCTATGGAAGATTTAAGTGGTAGAAATGTGAAAATAAAGTTTAGTTGTTAGGTGCTCATAAGAAGGGAAAAAATTTACGTACGTTAAGGGGTACGCAGAGATGCGTACATAATAGTGTACACGAGCGTTATATGGGAGTGACATTGGGGTTACAAGCGTGTTATAACTTTCTTATAACTTTCGTGTAACTCAGCTGTAACCCGCGTTTTTTTTTTAACCATTGAGATTACAAGGTTACAGCGGGGTTACACGGGAGGTTACACTGGAGTTACACGGGAGGCACAACGGGTTATAACCCCCTTGTAATCCCGGTATAAACCCCGTGTACCCTATTATGTACGCATCTCTGCATACCCCTTGACGTACGTGTGTAAATCCCATCAAAAAAAATTCCTAGAATAATGTGAAGAAATGCTCGTCGCTATGTCAGATTGGAAAGAAATAAATTTTTCAATGATGAATATCCATCAAAAAGTTATTATACACACAAATATTGGTATAAAATAGTTTTTATTGACAATTTTCCTCATCACAAATATGGCTCATTGCAATATATTTTTCATGTATGATGACATTAATATGAAATTGTTTCATTATAGAATGTTCGCCTTCCATAATAAATTATATGAATATATTTTGATGAACCCCATCACTAAAAATATGGATGTCAAACTTGAACATATATACTTAACACATAGCACATATTTGAGTCATGTGGTTTGATTGAATAATAAAAAGTATTTGTCACACTTTCATATATTTGCACATCATGAGTGGCCACTAATTCAAAATCAAGCAAATCTATCATTATATGAATCCTTTGATGCTGACTAGAAATAGTTATATCATTCATAATAGTCCTGCTCTCTTGTTTTTCATGAAGAGTTGGATGAATTGATTAAACATGTGTTAATCATGTAATGTCAATAAGTAATAATGGCCCCACTCTCTTTCTATAAGTCTTTTAATATTTTGTAGTACTTTTATTAATCTTAATTGGATGCTTTGTGATTGACATTACATGATTACCTACGATAAAGACTAAATTCTTCATAGTGCACATCATTCCCCAATGGAACATATATAGATTTAAAAATGAAAACATATGAAGCTTATTTTGTTTTATATGAGTAATAATTGGACTTTTTTTTGAAAATACTAGACATATGTAAGTTAGCATGTTAGTTTATAATCTTGTTGATGAACACATCATATCATGATCTTGTGAGCCTACAAGTGCTCGAGGATTCATTCCAAATAAATAGCTTGGACAAATAAATACATATCAAATTCATATGTATCTTCTCAATCTATCAAGATCTAGTGTGTATCTAGCTCTTCTTCATTTGAATTTTAGTGACTGCTCACCTACACATATAACTAAGTGGGTTAGTACTATTTTTGATCCAACGTGATGTAACACAAAAATATTGAGCTTCATAATTATTGGTGTGGTCATATATATATATATATATATCCCAATCTCTGAATCTTTTCTAGAGCCTAGAAGACTTCAAATCACTAAAGTATAATGAATCTACTAGGTTTCTCCCATCACGCGGTTATGGATTATTTGTCTTGACCATTAGCCAAAGATTGTGTCCCCTGATTTGTGAGATCCCTTAAATTTTTTATTATTATCGAGGATTAGCCCAATTAGGCAAGCGTTCGACAAATATAAACTATGACTTACAAGTCAAATGTTCATAAATTATGGCTTATCTGTATTTTAACTATTTAGTTTATTCATTGAAAATAATTAATTATTATTGCAAATAACATAACAACAATAATTTTCAATGGAGAGTTTTTTGGGGCACCACTAAAATTGTAATTAACTTCAAGAACATAATTCTTCTATAAATATTTGATAATAGTAATTCTAAATTAGAAAATGAACATCTATAAGAATCAAAGCATTTGACTTACACATGATTGAAGTCATGAACTCATAGAGTAGATTGATTCCAAATTAGACTTCTATTGCCATTTATTGATACCATCTTAAACTTACATTTCTCTAATTTCTTATCCCTTATCCAGATGTCACTTTCAATAATAAAAGTTCACAGTGAAACTCAACATCAATGATGAAGCTTATTCTTGGCATATAATGCATGTTGGTGCTCTTCTTCACTTCAACAAAGTTGGTCATGGACTAAATTATGAGTAAAAAGTTGAAACAATGAAAATAATGATCATAAGTGAGAAAAAATAATGTAAAAAAAATGAGTTAAATTCCATCTCCCTCCTCATTTAACAAATCCACAATTTATCGTGAAATATCCACATAACATGTCATATTTTAGTGCCACTTATTTGGAAACATTAAGAGTAAAGAGTCAAACAAAATATTAAGGTCTAGATTACTGTCTGAAAGAAAAATATATGCATTTAATTTATTAAATAATCTGATTTATTATCTTAGAATGTGTTTGGGGCAGCTTGTGCTTATCTTGAAACTAGGCCCGCGGGGTTCGACCAGCGTCATGCGTTTAGTGTAAAAACCCAACCATGTTTTCGAATAAAATATCGAAATGTGTTTTCCAAATGATGAGACGACATTTTGAAAATATCGTCTGCACTTATAAGCTGCCCCAAAAGAGCCCTTAGTCTATTTTTATTCACCTACAACTAATACATGCGTCCCCCCATTGATTCTACCTTCAACCTCTTTCTTACATAACCACCGTTCCCATTGTTGGTATGCCTATGCTCTATAATTAATTGCACTTTCTGGCAACTAATTTGAAAGAAAAAAAAAAACAATGTAGATTAGTTACATAATCAATTAAATNATAGATAAATATAAAAAGTTAGTATTATATTTTATATTTTGGGTGATTATGTATAAAAATTCCTTTTTTTTTAATCGTTGAAGAAGTTGAAGATCTTTCTTTTGCTTCTTTGTAGGTAAGTTGGTCATCTAATGCATATTAAGGCTTAGTTTTAATTTGTGTCTTTCAAATTTTACATAGAAAATAGTAAAAGAGTGACCTTTGGGCGCGGTTACAATTGGGGCAATATCATCAAGACCCAAACTTAAAAAAAGGCTAAAGATTTCTAATTAAATTTCATTAATTCGTATTTTAAAGTTATTAAAATTATATTATAATAACGGTTATTTAAATTTAAATTATTTTATTATTGTTATTATTGGACTCATCTCAAAATAAATTCAATAATTTCAGGCCAAGTTTGACCAATTTGATTCGAATATTTAGTTATTAATATTAATAAGATATTCATGCCTTCAAATTACCCGATAAGTAATACTTAGTCTCTAGACATTGGAAAAAACTATTACGTCCGGACAACGGCTGCGATTCACCAGAAGTCTTTTTGTTTTTCCGAATATCTAGAACTTATTTAACTTATTATTATTATTATTTGAACTTTTAAATAAGTCAAACAAAAAACAAAACAAATAGTTTTGAGGTGTTGATGATTTTCCTAAGTGCATATAGGCACATAGATCTACACGTATTCTAGAAGTATGTATGTGATGCGTATAAATACATATGTACAATTCGAAGGTGTAGAATGTGAATCTAATAAAGTCATCTGACATGAAAAACAGTTATGAATATGTTTGTACATACTCCTAATGAAATTTTATAATGTATGCAACAACACTATAATTATCGGATTTTAAGTCTTGGATGTGAGAAGTGGAGACTCGAGTTAGATAGTCAATAATCAACGCAAAAACGCTCAAACATATGTATATTACACATATTTACATGTTTACATATATGTTTCAAATATCATTCTTTACAATTTATAGTGCATCTTCTCAACCATGTATATTGTACATGAAATAAATTTTCTTTTGGAAGAGACCCCCAACATTCGAAACTTGTAAATGGGGGTGTAAATGATTAGTTTGAACGAATGGACAAGAAAATTAGAGAATTATGTTAGGCGGTCGACAATCAGTGTAAATTTTTTATCGAAAAGATTATAACATGAATGTTTTAAATCAATATGTACATGTTACGGCGTTTCTGAAAGCGACGCTATAAATAACACGAATAAAGTGAAAGGTGAATGGGCAGGAAAAGTGTTCAAGAACCTCGAGTCTGTTGGATACTTGTTGGATGTTTGCCAATAATGTGGCAAATGTTCTCAACTATAGGCAATTATCAAAGAAAATGAAGATTTACATGCACATCACTTGATTCCTTTGTATTCACAAATCTAACACCTAAATTTTAATTTTTTTCATTTTAGCCTATGTATGAAAAAATATAAATTTTTTATTTGATATGAAAGATTTAAGTGGTATAAATGTGAAAATAAAGTTTAGTTGTTAGGTGCTCGTAAGAATTGGGTGGTATGTGTGTAAATCCCATCAAAAAAAAATTCCTAGAATATGTCAGATTGGAAAGAAATAAAATTTTCAATGATGAATATCCATCAAAAAGTAATCATACACTCAAATATTGGTATACAATAGTTTTTTATTGAAAATTTTCCTCATTACAAATATGGCTCATTGCAATATATTTTTCATGTATGATGACATTTATATGAAATTGTTTCATTATAGAATGTTTGCCTTCCATAATAAATTATATGAATATATTATGATGAACCCCATCACTAAAAATATGGATGTCAAACTTGAACATATATACTTAACACATAGCATATAATTGAGACAAGTAGTTTGATTGAATAATAAAAGGTATTTGTCACACTTTCATATATTTGCACATCATGAGTGGCCACTAATTCAAAATCAAGCAAATCTATCATTATATGAATCCTTTGATGCTGACTAGAAATAGTTATATCATTCATAATAGTCCTGCTCTCTTGTTTTTCATGAAGAGTTGGATGAATTGGTTAAACATGTGTTAATCATGTAATGTCAATAAGTAATAATGGCCCCACTCTCTTTTTATAAGTCTTCTAATATTTTGTAGTACTTTTATTAATCTTAATTGGATGATTTGTGATTGACATTACAAGATTAACTACGATAAAGACTATATTCTTTATAGTGCACATGATTCACCAATGGAACATATATATATTTAAAAATGAAAACATATCAAGCTTATTATGTTTTATGTGAGATACTAGACATATTTAAGTAGCATGTTAGTTTATAATCTTGTTGATGAACGCATCATATCATGACCTTGTGAGCCTACAAGTGCTCGAGGATTCATTCCAGATAAATTGCTTGGACAAATAAATACATATCGAATTCATATGTATCTTCTCAATCTATCAAGATCTAGTGTGTATCTAGCTCTTCTTCATTTGAGTTTTAGTAATTGCTCACCTACACATATAACTAAGTGGGTTCGTACTATTTCTGATCCACTGTGATGTAACACAAAAATATTGAGCTTCATAATTATTGGTGTGGTCATATATATATCCCAATCTCTGGGTCTTTTCTAGAGCCTAGAAGACTTCAAATCATTAAAGTATAATGAATCTACTAGGTTTCTCCCATCATGCTGTTATGGATTATTTGTCTTGACTATTATCCAAAGATTGTGTCCTCTGATTTGTGAGATCCCTTAAATTTTTTATTATTATCAAGGATTAGCCCAATTAGGCAAGCCATTTAACTAATTGCATATTCAGGCAACTAATTTGAAAGAAAAAAAAAACAATGCAGATTAGTTACATAATCAATTAAATAATTATTTTAAAATAAATACAATATATCTAATTTACATTGATTTTTTTTAATATATACATATATATATATTAATAATATAAATACTAAATCAAACTCCATCTTAAAAGAGCATTTAAATGTAAATATTAAAGTTTATGTATTAGATATGTGAATACAAAAGAATAGTGATATGTACCTAAATTAAAAAAATGCTTTTATAACAAAATATTAAAAAATAAAATAATTAACTTTTAACCCTTGCCATAAAAGTATCATACAATAATACAAGATTTGTTGAGAAATTATTAGCGGGAGTTTTTTTCTTTGTTTGTGTAATTAAAAGGCCCAAATTTAAAATAAATTTTAATAATCACAAAAAGGGCATTTACATATATATCATCTAAATATTATGTATTCACCTAAATGAGATTTTTATATATCAATCATCTAAAATTTTAAATATAACATTTTTACCACCTAAACTTATGATTTATATTTCAATCACCTAAAATTTTATTTTATTTTAAAAAAGAAATAATCAAACTCTTATCTTTAAAATTTAGAATAATTAATGTAAAAAAAACGCTTTTTTACATTTATATATAAGAATTAAAATTTAGATGTTAGATATAAATACTTGGGAAACTTAGCAGTACATATGTAAATCCCAAAAAAGGGGTATTGGAATTGGAAAGTCGAACAGGAGTCCTTCGTTTAGTTTTCGAGGGCCGTCGCACGGGAGTGTGAACGAACGAGATGGCGGACTGCAGATACCAGATTTCGCAGTGCGCATACATAAAGCTTGTCCTTCACGCTCTGAAGCACGCCTCCTCTTCAGTCAACGGTCTCCTCGTCGGCCGGCTTGTAGAAGGTGGCGGATCTCCCACCGTGCAGATCTCGGATTCTGTCCCTCTATTCCACTCACAGATCGGCATCCTTCCTTACCTTGAGCTTGCCCTGATCCAGGCACTCTATCTCCTTCTGAAGGCTAATTTCTCCTCTAGGGTTTCTGTATGGCTATCTCGATCCATCTTCTCATTGTCTTCAATGTCAACTAGGTCGAGGAGCACTTTGCGTCTGATGGATTGGGTGTTGTTGGGTACTACCACGCCAACGAGAGGAAGGATGATGCCGAGCTTAGTGGTGCCGCCAAGAAGATTGGCGACCACATCTTTCGATACTTCCCGCAGGCGGCCTTGCTTTTGGTGAGCGCCCATTTATTGTCAATGTTTTGATTCCAATCAGTATACACTAGACGAATTTGTCCGAGGATTTGATTTTTTGGTTATGTGATGGGTTTATGTGTTTAATTGCTACAGTTAGACAGTAAAAAGCTGGAAGGATTGCCTAAAGGAAAGGGACGCGATCCTGTGTTGCAGGCAAATGCTTTTTTCCTCTATTACCAAATACACTAGGGTTTTCTCTTAATAGAGGTTGTTGCTATTATTTATAAACAGTTTGCACTATAGTTGAGGTTGTTGCGGCAGGTCACACTTGTCATATTGGGTTTTCTTAGGTAAAACGCTCAAATTGAATTTTGTTCCATCCTTTTTGGCATATTTTTTGTGTTTAATTTCTAAAAGATTTGTTAATATTTCATCTGTTACATCGCATCACAAACATTAAAAACAGGTTACAATGTGTGTGTTCTTGAGAAAGATGCAAGTTCCATGTACATATTAAGATTTTCTCGTTAAACAGACCTGCATAAACTATTTCATTGCTCAGCTATTTCTTTACTCTTGTTATCAGACATAATTTTTTTAATTAATTGGCTATCACGAAGGTTTGGCATTGTGGTTTGGCATTTGAAAAATTAGTGATGGGAAACTATATTTTTTCTTGAAGTTATTTTGGAACAAAGCATTTAGATTTATTATATTTTTATGCAAAAGAAAATTGATGTTGAATTTACTCTAGAAAAGATGCATTAGAGTAAATTTTAAAGTTTTGATTAGTTATATATTGAAATGTGGAGAATTTTTGGGGATTCTGCAGTTTGATTGCTTAACAAATCTTTTGAATGGAATTTTTGAAGGCTGAAAAGGATGCTGAAAGATTGGGAAAAGTTTTGAGGCATAAAATAGAGCTATGGAAGAGAATAAGGGAACATAAAGTTTGAAAAAATTACATAAATTATGGAGAAATGTTTTAGTTTCATGGTAGAATTATCAACTATAGCAGCAAATTTTCTGCTTTAAAATAAATGATGAAATGTATATAGAGCAGAGGTAAGATGCTAATGTGAATTTTATTAATTTTGAGATGTAGGATTTAGTGCTACGATAAATGATATGATGAAGATTAAGAAAGAAAAATGCATGTTTAAGGTATTTTGAAGTTATGAAAGATATGTATAATGGAGTAATGGATGATATTATAACTAGTTGTGGATTGACAAATAGTTTTAAATTACAATAGAACTTCATCTAAGAGCAATATTGAGCATGTCTTTTTTCTATTCTTTATGGAGACGTTTACACAGGATATTCAAAGTCAAATGCCTTGTTGTGTGCTTTTTATTGATGATTTTGCTTTAATCAATTAGATTTGGCTGAAATAAGTGAAATGTTTGAATACTGAGAAAGCATTTGACAAATAAGAACTTAGAATTATTATAATAAAATTAAATATATAAGTTACTATTTTTATTCTATGATATTAATAATTATCAATTAATATTTTTAAAAGATAAAATGATTTATTGGTAGGGTTGATTTAAACATTTTGGATCTAATTTTACAAAAGAATGAGAATAGAAATATGGTTATAACTTCTAAAGTCGAGGTTGATTGATTAGAATTGAGAGGAGTCTTAAGTTTATGTTTGATGATATCATATAAACTGAACTAAAATTTATAAAACTTCAATTCGGCCGATGATGTCATATAAATCAAAGTGTTGGGCGGAAAAAAATTTATTAATAGTTACGTTTAGTGTTGCAGAAATGAGAATATAAAATAAATACATGAAAAACATGACTAATTATTTTATATTGATAATTTGAAGGGCATCCATTTAATTTAAAGTAATTAAACAATGAACATTGTTCTGACTGTTTTGGACATGTTCAACAAAGAATAGAATACACACATTTGATGGGTAAGTTGTTCAATATATATATTATAATTAAGAAAGAGGGGCAATTTGTTCAATTACCAAAGGTAATAGAGGCAAAAATTGTTTGAAATGATCTGTGTAGAATATGTTTACCATCTCATGCAATATTCTGTAGGAATGAATTAAAAATAACAATTTATAAGGTAGACTACAAATAGTTGGCATATGATTACTAATGACGATAATGTTGAATCACATGTAAATTGTAATTTGATATTCCAAAAAAGCAATTATTTGGAGCGAAAACTTTGAAGAAGAATATGAAAAAGGATAGTGGACACATCAACTACTCTTAACAAAACAAGGACAATTGTAATACTTCTTGTCAGTTTGTCCATTCTCCCTATCTTCTAAATTGGATGCATTTTTTGGCTCTTTCACTGCCCACTGAATTGGTACCGAACTAGTAATTTTTTTTTAAATGCTTATTTAACTGTTTGCTAAAAGTCAAGAATCAACCTAGTGGTACCGGGAATTTATTAAACCCTCAAGGAAAAACAAAAATTATTACTGAATTTAAGGTCTGAAATTACAACAAACGGCAAAGAAATGTGAAATTAGAACAAAATAACAACACAACCCTAGAACTAGGGTTGGATCTAGGGTGTAGGTGGTGCCAGTTAGGGCTTGGACCTCTGGCGTGGTGGCAAGGGGTGGCTAGCAAGCTGGAAACAGCTGTAGGAGGACTGTTTTGGGTGGCGGCATCAAGAAGGAAGGGGTTTGGCAAGGTGGTAGCAAGAGGAGAGTGGTGAGGGTGAAGGGAATTGATGTAGGAGAGAGTAGAGGAAGGGTAGAAGGGGATACACATCACTCGGAGCACCACTTGGAGCTCTAGGATACAACCCTAGAAAGGGAAAAGNGTTCAACCACTGGTTCAACCTTTGCATTTTAAAATATTTTCTTCTTCTGGTTTGATGTTCGGGCTGATTTTCTTAACCTTGCCAGCATGTTTAGCGTTTGAACTGAGTTCGGTTTAACCTAACTACCGAATCTTAACTCTGTAATATGTCCTGATTAAACTGTCAATTTAATTGGGTAATTATTTAGGTTGATATATGATTAGTTTGATTAACTGTAAATGTTTGAAATTGATTGCATCTCATTTCCGAAACAAAATTTCAGGTGGTTTGTTTGATTGAAATTAAATTTAGCAAAGTTCATATCTTTAAAACTCATTTTAGAAAGGTGAGAAGTGTGCTCCAAGCTTTAGGGCTACAAAGTCATTTTAAATTTTTCTAGTTGCCTTTTTATAAAATTAAATTAATGCCATGATGTTTTGTAAGATTTCATTAGCAAAAAAAATAATATAATGAAAAGATAATGTGACAAATAAGAATGAAACTTACTGCAACTTAAATTCAGTAATCCATTTTGTTTAACTTCTTCTTGTATTTGGTTGGGCCGAGTTTGGGTTGCCTTCAATCGATTTAGATTTTTTTTCAGTCAAACCAGTCCCCTTGTTAGCTAAAATTAAGACTCCTTTGACACCCTAAGATTGAAAACAGCCCCATGATTGCTAGATTACTGTGCCTGTTATTACTCTATTTTATTTTTTTATGCTTGATAGCATTTTAACTCTGCCAAGGACTTTTAGGGTGTAATTGAGCCTAGGGTATACTTGGGCTCAAGGATTAGGAATATCGCCTTAGATAATTAAAATGTCTGTTTTTTATTCGTTAAATTTTATCATTTTTCTATAATTTCACTATTGAAATATCCCATATTTCTCAAGTTTCTGTTGGTTACCTATTCCAATTACATTTAGGATCATCAAAACCATAAAGCACGGCATTCATTTTTGAGCTCACGATACTTTGTTACAGAGAGTAACTAAATGGGCAGATATTGCCACTTCTATGATTTACCTTCAACTGCAGTGGTGACATAACGTGGCACACAGATTCAAGGAGAAGCAGTCCTTTTTGCTGCAAGGATTTGACTTTCTGCAGTAACCGTGGACTAAATGTCAGAATTAGGGATTTCTGGCCATAAACTGCTATATTGGCCATGACTTATTGAAATTATATTCAATCTATGATTTTGTTACAAAGAAAGAGTTAGAAGGCCTTGGTATTCATTCGGACTGCTATTCTCTAAGCATGTTAGCATGGCCTTTANAAGCAAATTTTTTGCTTTAAAATAAATGATGAAATGTATATAGAGCAGAGGTAAGATGCTAATGTGAATTTTTTTGATTTTGAGATGTATGATTTAGTACTACGATAATTGATATGATGAAGATTAAGAAAGAAAAATGCATGTTTAAGGTATTTTGAAGTTATGAAAGATATGTATAATGGAGTAATGGATGATATTATAACTAGTTGTGGAGTGACAAATAGTTTTAAATTACAATAGAACTTCATCTAAGAGCAATATTGAGCACGTCTTTTTTCTATTCTTTATGGAGATGCTTGCACAGGTTATTCAAAGTCAAATGCCTTATTGTGTGCTTTTTATTGATGATTTTGCATTAATCAATGAGAATTGGCTGAAATAAGTGAAATGTTTGAATACTGCGAAAGCATTTGAAAAATAAGAACTTAGAATTATTATAATAACATTGAATATATAAGTTACTATTTTTATTCTATGATATTAATAATTATCAATTAATATTTTTAGAAGATAAAATGATTTATTGGTAGGATTGATTTAAACATGTTGGATCTAATTGTACAAAAGAATGAGAATAGAAATATGGTTATAACTTCTAAACTCGAGGTTGATTGATTAGAATTGAGAGGAGTCTTAAGTTTAGGTTTGATGATATCATATAAACTGAACTAAAATTTATAAAACTTCAATTCGGCCGATGATGTCATATAAATCAAAGTGTTGGGCGGAAAAAAATTTATCAATAGTTATGTTTAGTGTTGCAAAAATGAGATATAAAATAAATACATGAAAAACATGACTAATTATTTTATATTGATAATTTGAAGGGCATCCTTTAATTTAAAGTAACTAAACAATGAAAGTTGTTCTGGCTGTTTTGATGGGTAAATTGTTCAATTTATATATTATAATTAAGAAAGAGGGGCAATTTGTTCAATTACCAAAGGTAATAAAGGCAAATGTTGTTTGAAATGATTTGTGTAGAATATGTTTACCATCTCATGCAATATTCTGTAGGAATGAATTAAAAATAACAATTTATAAGGTAGACTACAAATAGTTGGCATATGATTACTAATGGCGATAATGTTGAATCACATGTAAATTGTTATTTGATATTCCAAAAAAGCAATATTTTGGAGCGAAAACTTTGAAGAAGAATATGAAAAAGGATAGTGGACACATCAACTACTCTTAATAAAACAAGGACAATTGTAATGCTTCTTGTCAGTTTGCCCATTCTCCCTATATTCTAAATTGGATGCATTTTTTGGCTCTTTCACTGCCCACTGAATTGGTAGCGAACTAGTAATTTTCTTAAACGCTTTTTAACTGTTTGCTAAAAGTCAAGAATCAACCTAGTGAGACTGGGAATTTATTAAACGCGCAAGGAAAAACAAAAATTAGTACTGAATTTAAGGTCTGAAATTACAGCAAACAGCAAAGAAATGTGAAATTACAACAAAATAACAACACAACCCTAGAACTAGGGTTGGATCTAGGGTGTAGGTGGTGCCAGTTAGGGCTTGGGCCTCTGGCGTGGTGGCTAGCAAGCTGGAAACAGCTGTAGGAGGACTGTTTTGGGTGGCGGCAGCAAGAAGGAAGGGTTTTGGCAAGGTGGTAGCAAGAGGAGAGTGGTGTGGCTGAAGGGAATTGATGCTGGAGAGAGTAGAGGAAGGGTAGAAGGGGATACACATCACTCAGAGCACCACTTGGAGCTCTAGGATACAACCCTAGAAAGGGAAAAGGAGACACTGATGGCTGCCCCAAAGCAAATCACTGAAAAAACTGAACCCTAAACACCAAAAAAAGCAAATATACTTTTCTAGATAACTAGGAGTGGGCCTTTTCTTAAAAAGAGATGAACCTCTTAAGAATAGAAGACCAGCCGACCCTCAATACTTTTGGATTGAGCCGGTTCAGGAAAGAAGCCACCCCACATCACCTAGACTATTGGGCATACAAAGTCTTCAAAGGGTGTTTTAAAGCCAACTATTATTGATTCAATAATTTTGTTCACTAGTGTTGGAAATTTATCTAGTATTTGAAGGTTATTGCACATTATCTTAAGAATGTTGTAAGGAGATTTTCATTGTTTGGTTTTTTTCGGTGGTGCTTTTTCAATACATGCATTTTTTTATCATTTTGACTATGCTTAAGGACAAGGACAATTTTGAAATGCAAAAATAGCCTTATTAACACCCATTGGAGTGGGTACCAAAATTCTACCTCAGTGATAATTGACTCGAATTGACCCAAAAAATTGAAGTTTAGACCTAACTGCATACAAAAACAACAACAACAAAGCCTTAATCCCACTACGTGGGGTCGGCTACATGAATCTTTTTTCTCCATTGAGTCCTATTAAGTGTCATATATTCATTAAGTTTAGACCTAAATGCGTGATTTTGAAAATTGAACAGGATCAGCTGATTCAACCAATTAGATTGTGAACCGGTTATAGGCTTTGGTTCGGTTCATACAAAAATCGTCTCCTAAATCGAACCATCCAAAACCGCATTAACCGATGATTGTACTGACAAACCAGTTTGAAAGAACCAACCTGTCATTTAAGTTTTGTATAAGAACATTTTATTCATTTTTTGAGCTTTTAATTAACATTAATCAATGATCTTATTGGTTGCAAATATGTTTATTAAAATATAATATTTTATTTTTAAAAATTTTAAAATTCATTTCACTCGCATCATAAAAACCCTTCAACATACAAATTAAGACCAATATGTCTACAGGCAAAATGAACTACAAACTCTTTTTTTGTTTCAATTTAAAGTTTACAATATTAACTTTCCCCTATAATGTGGGGCTGAACTGGTTAAGTGAATGATTATGAGGATGAAGAATTGGGATCGGTTATGAAAACTGGACCTGGCTAAGCTACGGAAATTGTGCGGGAATGTGGGACTTGGGTTGCAATAATTGATAAAATATTTCATAAAATTATTTATATTATAATTTTTTTTTTATTTTGAATAAATTTAATATACATATTATATAACTATTATACTATTTTAAGTCATATTTAAATGATTTTACTGTTTATTATATTAACCGGTTCAACCACTGGTTCAACCTTTGCATTTTAAAATATTTTCTTCTTCTGGTTTGATGTTCGGGCTGATTTTCCTTGCCAGCATGTTTAGCGTTTGAGCTGAGTTCGGTTTAACCTAACAACCGAATTTTAACTCTGTAATTGAAGGGTATTTATGTCCTTCTGATTAAACTGTCAATTTAATTGGGTGATTTTTTTAGGTTGATATATGATTAGTTTGATTAACTGTAAATGTTTGAAATTGATTGCATCTCATTTCCGAAACAAAATTTCAGGTGTTTGTTTGATTGAAATTAAATTTAGCAAAGTTCATATCTTTAAAACTCATTTTAGAATGGTGAGTAGTGTGCTCCAAGCTTTAGGGCTACAAAGTCATTTTAAATTTTTCTAGTTGCTTTTTTATAAAATTAAATTAATGCCATGATGTTTTGTAATATTTTATTAGAAAAATAATAATATAATGAAAAGATAATGTGACAAATAAGAATGAAACTCACTGCAACTTAAATTCAGTAATCCACTTTGTTTAACTTCTTTTATTTGGTTGGGCCGAGTTTGGGTTACCTTCAATCGATTTAGATCTTTTTTCAGTCAAACCAGTCCCCTTGTTAGCTAAAATTAAGACTCCTTTGACACCCGAAGATTGAAAACAGCCCCATGATTGCTAGATTACCGTGCCTGTTATTACTCTATTTTATTTTTTTATGCTTGATAGCATTTTAACTCTGCCAAGGACTCTTAGGGTGTAATTGAGCCTAGGGTATACTTGGGCTCAAGGATTAGGAATGTCGCCTTAGATAATTAAAATGTCTGTTTTTATTCGTTAAATTTTATCATTTTTCTATAATTTCACTATTGAAATATCCCATATTTCTCAGGTTTCTGTTGGTTACTTATTCCAATTACATTTAGGATCATCAAAACCATAAAGCACGGCATTCATTTTTCAGCTTACGATACTTTGTTACAGAGAGTAACTAAATGGGCAGATATTGCCACTTCTATGATTTACCTTCAACTGCAGTGGTGACATAACATGGCACACTGATTCAAGCAGAAGCAGCCCTTTTAGCTGCAAGGATTTGACTTCCTGCAGTAACCGTGGACTAAGTGTCAGAATTAGGGATTTCTGGCCATAAACTCCTATATTGGCCATGACTTGTATGTTACAAAGAAAGAGTTAGAAGGCCTTGGTATTCATTCGGACTGCTATTCTCTAAGCTTGTTAGCACGGCCTTTAGTTGACTTTTGCATCCGAGAAATCTTTTTAAATTTTGCTTGAAAACTTTTTAAATTCATCTTCCAAGCAAGGAGGAAACTTGGAACTGCATTGATGGGAGCATTCCTTAGCCTCCACTTATCATATTTGTAGCGGTTTTTATATTTATGTTCAAAGGGCCTATTTTGGGTTTAGCTTAAGAGGTTATTTGGTCTTAATTTTGGCTAAGGTTAAATTATGAAATTTTAATAAATTAACCGTTTAGATGGCTTTAAATTCAACCCGACCATCCAACTGGGTTTAATCCTGGTTTAGAAACTTATATAATTTTGATAACTGTGTTTTTAATACATAAAATATTAATTNTTTGGTTTTAATTTTGGCTAACGTTAAATTATGACATTTTAATAGCTTAACCGTTTGGATGTTGCTTTAAATTCAACCCAACCATCCAACTGGGTTTAATCCTGGTTTAGAAACTTATATAATTATTGATATCTGTGTTTTTTATATATAAAATTTTAGTGTCAAAACATAAATTTAAGATTTCATCCAATGAAATTTACAGAAATATCTCACCTCATTCAGCTTCTATCATCTCTTTCTTTTCCTGCAGTTGTTTACGAGGGATTCCTCGAAAAGTTGGCGGTCCGCTGGATCTGGAGGAAGCTCTCTGCTGACCACCAAAGAGACTTCAGCCAATATAGTTTTATTGGACTACATATCGACTGAGAAGTGGAATGAAGTCGTGGACTTTGATGATCATCTTGATGACATTAGCAAGTAAACACTTGCATTTCAATTATTTATATGGCTAAAAATTTTAGCGGCATTTACGTACATACCACCAAGTAGTTCCTATGTATTTGCATATCTAACAACTAAATTTACTTTTCTTACATTTGTGCCATCCATATCTTTCATATCACATCAAAAACACCTCTATTTTAAACTTTTTGAAAAGTTAAATACTCCTTTTTCAGGCACAGGTAAAGTTTTGCATACATGTGAAAATTAACACNAATGAAGTCGTGGACTTTGATGATCATCTTGATGACATTAGCAAGTAAACACTTGCATTTCAATTATTTATACGGCTAAAAATTTTAGCGGCATTTACGTACATACCACGAACTAGTTCCTATGTATTTACATATCTGACAACTATACTTTTCTTACATTTGTGCCGTCCATATCTTTCATATCACGTCAAAAACACCTCTATTTTAACTTTTTAAAAAGTTAAATACGCCTTTTTCAGGCAAAGGTAAAGTTTTACATACATGTGAAAATTAACATTAAGGTTTTAGATATGTAAATATATAGAAATTAAGTGGCAGGTATTTAAATCTTCCAATATTTTCATGAGCTTATTGACAACTTACATTCTCTATAATGTCTTTTTTAGGGACTGGCTGAATCCCAATCTCTTCAAGTAGGCTTCTGGTTATGTCTGGAACCCTCTGGTGATCTTCTTTTATCGAATTGCTTCTATGTTGGACGGTTGTATTCTGAATAGTAAAGTGATTATAAGTTGCAGCTAATAAGATTTTATTTTGATTTATTTTCCTCTGCGGCGTCAATTTTCTAAGATACATGCGTTTAGTTTGGTTTAGGTAAGCTTGCTGTAGTCTTTTGATGGGCCCCGGTGTCCCCAACCACAATTCCTATGTATTTACATTTCTAACACCTAAAAGTTTGATATTTACATTTACGACGCCTTGTTGTCAATAACTTATGCATGAAAAAGAGTATCTTACTTTTGAGAAGTTAATAATAGTGGTATCTTTTTATTTAATATTAAAGATTCCAGTGTATGTATGTAAAGATGGACGTTTAGATGTTAGATATGTAAATGCTCTTTTTTTTTTTAAATTGGTTCTATTAAAAATTTTGTTTTTTTGGCTGAAAAAGAGATTCATTTATACTTTGAATTTAATTTGAGGAATTTATGCTTCTCTCTCAGAACATAGTTTCGTCTGTCTTGAGTGATGCCGGTGATAAAGGCTGTATGAACTACGAATAAATTTTACTTTCGGACTCCGGATATCCGGACAACTGATCGGATGCAGCGGAGGAGAGGAGGAATCGGATCTCTGCCCTCCTCGCTGCATCTGGGCCGTTGTCCGGACATCCTCCGGATGTAAAATTTTCTCATAAACTACAACCATCGTGAAATTGGTTGTATCGCGAGATTTGCTTATAAGGAGCAAGGAACATCAGTTGGATATAATTGTTTTAGTGATAATTACATACAGTACTTGAAATATTGCTATTTATGAAATTAACACCCAGGAGATTTTTTGAATTGCAGAACTGTTATATTTGTAGAGTTTGATAAAACTGAAAGATTAGAGTTGCGATGTTACCNCTAACACCTAAAAGTTTGATATTTACATTTACGACGCCTTGTTGTCAATAACTTATGCATGAAAAAGAGTATTTTACTTTTGAGAAGTTAATAATAGTGGTATTTCTTTATTTAATATTAAAGATTCCAGTGTATGTATGTAAAGATGGACGTTCAGATGTTAGATATGTAAATGCCTTTTTTTTTTAATTGGTTCTATTAAAAATTTTGTTTTTTGGCTGAAAAAGAGATTCATTTATACTTTGAATTTAATTTGAGGAATTTATGCTTCTCTTTCAGAACATAGTTTCCTCTGTCTTGAGTGATGCTGGTGATAAACGCTGTATGAACTACGAATAAGTTTTACTTTCGGACTCTGGATATCCGGACAACTGTCCGGATGCAGCGGACAAGAGGAGGAATCAGACCTACGGCCTCCTCGTTGCATCCGGGCCGTTGTCCGGACATCCTCCAGATGTAAAATTTTCTCATAAACTACAACCCTCGCGTAACTGGTTGTATCGCGAGATTTGCTTATAAGGAGCAAGGAACATCAGTTGGGTATAATTGTTTTTAGGGATAATTACAAACAGCACTTGAAATATTGCTATTTATGAAATTAACACCCAGGAGATTTTTTGAATTACAGAACTGTTATATTTGTAGAGTTTGATAAAACTGAAGATTACAGTTGCGATGTTACTGTGAATCTTTGATATTTGAGGGTGTATTTGAAAATTAGATGAATTATGAATAACAATATTTCGAATCTTATGTATGTAATTGCCCCCNTGTCAACAGCGGATATTGTTTTTGTTGGCAATGCAAGCATTTTGATTGATCTGGACAATGGGCTTCAAACTTTTTGGCAATGCTTGCTTTAACATTAGTCTCTATGGTGTGAATTGACCTTATTGATGACGGAGTTATTGGTATTAGTGTCAACAACGTGCATCGATCTTGTTGGCAATGACGTGTCAACGATGACATTGGCGAAATAGGTGATGAGGTTAGTGATAGTGGTTGGGCCGCTATGATCTGGTGATATATTCGAGCCAGTATGGCTTGACCACAAATTCAAGTGATTGTACTCGGGCGAGGATGTTCAAGCAATACTGTTAATTGTTAATGGTGATTGTTGGGTAGAGCTATAATATTGGAATTCAACTTTCTTGGGTGTGTTAGATTTCTTTTATTGAACATTTGTTTTGACTGTCGACACAATATTTTTAAGATTATTTGGTTTAGCAAGGTATCATACAATTTTTAACTACTTGAGCATTTGATTTGGGTTCATTTGGATTTGAGTTAAAAGCACATTTGATATCGTGTGCTTATTTTATTTAAACATTTATTTTGATTATATGTTTGCTAAAATTTAAGTTTAGATATTATTGAATTTAATATTAAAAGTCTCAATTAAATTACAATGTTAAGATTTATGTTTGATCATATAATTTAGTTGGTGATGCATCAATTCTTATCTATATTATAATTATTTTTAATTATCATTTATTTTAGATAAATGTTTTGAATACCAAATAAAAGTATAGTTTAGCTCTTGTAAATACATATGAAACTCTAACATTGCTTGATTTTTACTTGAATTTTAATTGATGCGNTTTGGTTTTAATTTTGGCTAACGTTAAATTATGACATTTTAATAGCTTAACCGTTTGGATGTTGCTTTAAATACAACCCAACCATCCAACTGGGTTTAATCCTGGTTTAGAAACTTATATAATTATTGATATTTGTGATTTTTATAAATAAAATTTTAATGTCAAAACATAAATTTAAGATTTGATCCAATGAACTTTACAGAAATATCTCACCTCATTCAGCTTCTATCATCTCTTTCTTTTCCTGCAGTTGTTTACGAGGGATTCCTCGAAAAGTTGGCGGTCTGCTGGATCTGGAGGAAGCTCTCTGCTGACCACCAAAGAAACTTCAGCCAATATAGTTTTATTGGACTATATATCGACTGAGAAGTGGAATGAAGTCGTGGACTTTGATGATCATCTTGATGACATTAGCAAGTAAACACTTGCATTTCAATTATTTATTCGTCTAAAATATTTTAGCGGCATTTACATACATACCATCAAGTAGTTCCTATGTATTTGCATATCTAACAACTAAACTTACTTTTCCTACATTTGTGCCATCCATATCTTTCATATCACATAAAAAACACCTCTATTTTAACTTTTTAAAAAGTTAAATACGCCTTTTTCAGGCATAGGTAAAGTTTTGCATACATGTGAAAATTAACATTAAGGTTTTAGATATGTAAATATATAGAAATTAAGTGGCATGTATTTAAATCTTCCAATATTTTCATGAGCTTATTGACAACTTACATTCTCTATAATGTCTTTTTTAGGGACTGGCTGAATCCCAATCTCTTCAAGTAGGCTTCTGGTTATGTCTGGAACCCTCTGGTGATCTTCTTTTATCGAATTGCTTCTATGTTGGACGGTTGTATTCTGAATAGTAAAGTGATTATAAGTTGCAGCTAATAAGATTTTATTTTGATTTATTTTCCTCTGCGGCGTCAATTTGCTAAGATACATGCGTTTAGTTTGGTTTAGGTAAGCTTGCTGTAGTTTTTTGATGGGCCCCGGAGTCCCCAACCACTTTTTTTAGAGGAATTTTACATACATACCACACAATTCCTATGTATTTACATATCTAACACCTAAAAGTTAGATATTTACATTTACGACACCTTGTTGTCAATAACTTATGCATGAAAAAGAGTATTTTACTTTTGAGAAGTTAGTGATATTGGTATTTTTTTATTTAATATTAAAGATTCCAGTGTATGTATGTAAAGATGGACGTTTAGATGTTAGATATGTAAATGCCCTTTTTCTTTGATTGGTTCTATTAAAAATTTTGTTTTTTGGCTGAAAAAGAGATTCATTTATACTTTGAATTTAATTTGAGGAATTTATGCTTCTCTCTCAGAGCATAGTTTCCTGTCTTGAGTGATGCCGGTGATAAAGGCTGTATAAACTACCAATAAATTTTACTTTCGAACTCTGGATGTCTGGACAACTGACCTGATGCAGTTGAGTAGAGGAGGAATCGGACCTCCGCCCTCCTCGTTGCATCTAGGCCGTTGTCCGGGCATCCTCCGGACGTAAAATTTTCTCATAAACTACAGCCCTCACGTGATTGGTTGTAACGCGAGATTTGCTTATAAGGTGCAAGGAACATCAGTTGGATATAAGTGTTTTTAGGAATAATTACATACAGTACTTGAAATATTGCTATTTATGAAATTAACACCCAGGAGATTTTTTGAATTATAGGACTGTTATATTTGTAGAGTTTGATAAAAAAGGGAAAGATCAGAGTTGCGATGTTACTGTGAATCTTTGATATTTGAGGGTGTATTTGAAAATTCGATGAATTATAAATAACAATATTTCGAATCTTATGTATGTAATTGCCACTTTTCTTTTTTACTTCAATATGAGGGAAATAATTGTGCAAATAACATTATAGAAATTAAAGCTAACCAACCCAAAATGGAGCGGATTAGTTGACTGTTCATTGCAATGGTTACAAGAATGCATGAAAAACTATCAATGACATTTGAAATATTTGACACTTTCAAAAAGCTGCAGACAATTAGTGAAGAGGTAATGAATGTGATTAATTGAGTAAAGTGTTAAAATAATTTTCGATTATTTTAAAATTGAGTTTTTGATTATTTTAATACTCTGTTTAAATGTAAAAAAGTTGTAAATTTATATGCGGCGGAATCAGTTGAAAGAGTCTCTCGTGCTCCTTNTATTTGAAAATTAGATGAATTATGAATAACAATATTTCGAATCTTATGTATGTAATTGCCCCCTTTTTTTTTTACTTCGATATGAGGGAAATCATTGTGCAAATAACATTATAGAAATTAAAGCTAACCAACCCAAAATGGATCGGATTAGTTGACTGTTCATTGCAATGGTTGCAAGAATGCAAGAAAAACTATCAATGACATTAGAAATTTTGAAATATTTGACACTTTCAAAAAGCTGCAGACAATTAGTGAAGAGGTAATAAATGTGATAAATTGAGTAAAGTGTTAAAATAATGTTGGATTATTTTAAAATTGAGTTTTGGATTATTTTAATACTCTGTATAAATGTNAATAACATTATAGAAATTAAAGCTAACCAACCCAAAATGGAGCGGATTAGTTGACTGTTCATTGCAATGGTTGCAAGAATGCATGAAAAACTATCAATGACATTAGAAATTTTGAAATATTTGACACTTCAAAAAGCTGCAGACAATTAGTGAAGAGGTAATAAATGCGATAAATTGAGTAAAGTGTTAAAATAATTTTCGATTATTTTAAAATTGAGTTTTGGATTATTTTAATACTTTGTATAAATGTAAAAAAATTGTAAATTTATATGCGGCGGAATCAGTTGAAAGAGTATCTCTCGTGCTCCTTCAGCTCCAAGCGATAGCAGTGATAGAAGTGGCTTCAAGCCTAGAGCCATGGAGAGCGCGGCATCTCTGCTTAGCATTCAGCCTCAGCCGCCATCCTCTTCTCTACCCCGTTCTTTCAAGAGATATCTCTCCATCTCTTCTTCCTCTCCATCCTTCTGCTTCCTCCCCCTCTCAATCTCGTCTTTCTCCAGCAGAGGCCACTCCTTCCTACCTAAGGCGGTGCCATCGGAAGGATTGGATGATCCTAAATCTACGGATCCCTCTCCCTCCACCTCTGCGCTGCCTTCTCCTCTGCCGCCGAGGAAGCCGAGCGGCAGCGGGGCCGGGTTCGGCTCTACCGTCAATGAGAAGAAGAAGAGAAAGGGGAAGGGAACGAGCTCCGTGGTTAGACGGATGCCGATAGATAAGCCTTCTATTTTCTCGCCTACCGGCGATGAGATCCGTTCCTCGCAAGAGCAGCAGCAGGATGATCGTGAGGGTGCCTTCCTTCTGGCTTGGTTGGGACTTGGCGGCTTCATCCTAATTGAAGGCATTGCGCTCGCGGCTTCTGGTTTGTCTTTTTCATTTTGGCAAAACAAGTTTTCGCAGTAACATTTCGCTTCTCTTAGGGTATAAACGATTTCTTTCCAGCAATCATAAGCAGAGAAGAATAGGCCGTTCAGGGTGGAGTTAGGGATCGTGTCGCCTTTCAATATTATTTTATTTAAATTTTTTTATTGTAAGGAAATGATCAGTAGTNTGCCGATAGATAAGCCTTCTATTTTCTCTCCTACCGGCGATGAGATCCGTTCCTCGCAAGAGCAGCAGCAGGGCGATAGTGAGGGTGCCTTCCTTCTGGCTTGGTTGGGACTTGGCGGCTTCATCCTAATCGAAGGCATCGCGCTCGCGGCTTCAGGTTTGTCTCTTTCATTTTGGCAAAACAAGTTTTCGCAGTAACATTTCGCTTCTCTTAGGGTATAAAGGATTTCTTTCCAGCAATCATAAGCAGAGAAGAATAGGCCGTTCATGGTGGAGTTAGGGATCGTCTCGCCTTTCAATATTATTTTATTTAAACTTTTTTTTTTGTAAGGAAATGATCAGTAGCTATGCGGAAGTTAATTTCAAAATACAAATAACTTCCAAATCGTAACCAAATGGCAATATTTTAGGTATTATCATGTGCCGGAATATCCATGGTGACAGAGAATGGAAGTTTACGTCTTAGCATTTTTTACAAAGATTCCACATTAACATGAATAAAATAATAGAGTGCAGCTTATATGAGAGGNAAAGATTATGAGGCTTAACCCACTTATAATGATACCACTAATATTTATTTTTGGTTTTAATTCATATCCTTTCTTGAAATTTAGAAAGATGTTAATACAGTTTAGTAGACATGATTACGGAGGATGGCTTCCATGATAGAAATTGGAAGAGCTTTGAGGCTTTGGAGTTATCTTTAAGAATTCATTGGCAGTCCCTTCAGTCGTCTTCCTTGTAGAAATGGAGACCAATAATCAATGATTTAGCATAAGCCTTGCCGTTGATGTCATTCATCGGGTTTGACGTCAAGCATCGTGGTTGATGTCAACAGCGGATATTGTTTTTGTTGGCAATGCAAGCATTTTGATTGATCTGGACAATGGCCTTCAAACTTATTGGCAATAGCTTGCGTTAACTTTAGTCTCTATGGTGTGAATTGACCTTATTGATGACGGAGTTGTCGGTATTAGTGTCGACGACGTGCATCGATCTTGTTGGCAATGACGTGTCAATGATGACATTGACGAAATAGGTGATGAGGTTAGTGATAGTGGTTGGGCCGCTATGATGTGGTGATGTATTCAAGCTAGTATGGCTTGACCGCAAATTCAAGTGATTGTATTCGGGCAAGGATGTTCAGGCAATACTATTAATTGTTAATGGTGATTGTTGGGTAGAGCTATAATATTGGAATTCAACTTTCTTGGGCGTGTTAAGTTTCTTTTATTGAAATTTGTTTTGACTGTCGACACACAATATTTGAAGATTATTTGGTTTAGCAAGGTATCGTACAATTTTTAACTACTTGAGCATTTGATTTGGGTTCGTTTGGATTTGAGTTAAAAGCACATTTGATATCATGTGCTTATTTTATTTAAACATTTATTTTGATTATATGTTTGCTAAAACTTAAGTTTAGATATTATTGAATTTAATATTAAAAGTTTCAATTAAATTACAACGTTAAGATTTATGTTTGATCATATAATTTAGTTGGTGATGTATCAATAATTATCTATATTATGATTAGTTTTAATTATCATTTATTTTAGAGAAATGTTTAGAATTCCAGCTAAAAGTATAGTTTAGCTCCTGTAAATACATATGAAACTCTAACATTGCTTGATTTTTACTTGAATTTTATTTGATTCAAAATCTAAATGATTATGTTCCTATTTAAAGATATTTGCTCAAAATAAGTTGTATTCAATTTAAAATTGACTCAATATATGAAATATGTGCATATTTATGCATGTGATAATACATAGATACTAAACGTAGTATTTATAACTATGTAACACATTGTTAGAAGTTGGAACGTAAGAGATTCATTAAGATGCAATAATATAGTTGGATCACATAATATTCAAATGGAATTTCACAAGATTATCAACAAACAACAAATATTTATCGAAATTGAACCAGTATTAAATTTTAAAACTTTAGAGATTCATTAAGATGCAATAATATAGTTGGATCACATAATATTCAAATGGGATTTCACAAGATTTTCAACAAACAACAAATATTTATTGAAATTGAACCAGTTTTAAATTTTAATGAGTATCATGTTAAGAGTGAAAGAGCAATTGGGGTTAATTATCAAGGAATTGATTTGATTAGTTGATAATAGTATGACTATTTAAAGATAAGAAAAAACTTTAACTTGGGGAAGATTAACAAGCGATGCAACGAAGCTTTAACCACTTTGCATATGCAGTACAATACAAATCAATTGCGATCTATCATACACAAATGAAGTAAAAAAGAGAATTAAGAACATACATGCAAGGTGTTCAAAAAGATTTATCGGTTATATAATCATTTTAATTTTCTTAAAAAGCTGGCTCTATTTTTTGTTTTTGTTTTTTTTTTGTTTTATTTTGACAATTGGCTCTTTGATATGGTACATTATGTAATTTTTGTGCGGAAATGTGCTATTGTACTAATCTTCTTAGTTGACTATAAATGTTAATGCCATTTTTTTCTCAAAATTATACGATTATGATACTCGTTATCAAATTTAATTTTAATTCTAAATTTCTTGTGTTTATTATATTTATTTTTCTCTTACCTGTATTCCTATAAATTTGAAAATTTTGGATATCTTTAATGTAGTTAAATATAGCTAGAATGACAGTATTGAAACTTTAATGTTGGTAAAAGAAAAGATTAAATGGCTGCTTTGAACATTTTTAACAGAATTGGATACCTTTAGTTTGACAGATAATTTACTTTGGTGCATTAGGTATGTTTTATAATAACTTTCCATTTCTCTAAACTTGTCATATAGATCAGAAAGGTAAGGCTGAAATGACCGATAACTTTAATTTACTTTCAAAAAAATAAAAGATTTATTCTAAGGAATACTATAAAATATTTTAAAAAAATATTTAAAAAATACAAAAAATAGAAATGGGAAAATGTGGTGGAGGCCAAGCTAATAATGGTAACTTGATTTTAAAAAAGGAGGGTAACAAAAATTAAGACGAAGTAAAATATTAAGTTATTCGTTAAAGAGGCAAGTTGCCCTGTTTAAAAATTTCTTTAAGTTTTATCTGAATCAACTCAAAATTCAATTTGAAATTGAAAACTGTTGATTAGACTTGGATTTGGCTTGAATTTAAATCAAAATTTTTTATTTTGAGTTTTGATCTTAAATGCCACTTCATATCCTATCTGCAGATTGAATTGGTTGGCGTCTGTATAATCACAGATCCATGTTGCATTCTATGGCTCAAAGCTTTCTATCTACTTTATGGGCCAACAAAAAAAAAAAAAATCAATGATCATAGAAATGCTCGTTATTTATTGTAACATTTACAGTAGAACTAAACTATATTTGATTATTATAAAAAATAAAATTTATACATCATTTTTAAATTATTATAAAAAAATGCGTATGAACTAAAAACTGACGTCTGCTAATAACAGTCACAGATATTAGCTAAAATTTCTTTTTCCCTCACACCAGTTCTTGTGTTTGGCCGCATGCTGTGACTTTTTTCCTTCAATTTTATTGATAGGCCTGGATATACTATTTTTTTTGGCTAATGCAGGCTTCTTGCCAGAACAATGGGATAATTTTTTTGTTAAATTTGTGTATCCTTCATTTACTCCAACTGTTGCTGTCTTCGTGGGTGGCACTGTTATTTATGGTGTTTACAAGTATCTGCAAGCTGAAAAGATGAAGGGTTGAGTTTGTTTATCGTGCCTAGGGTGAGTATTATTGCTCTTTCTATGTATAGCCTGCTTTTTTTGTGTTTGCACTCAATTTGTTGGCTCACTTGGATTGATGCTTCCTCAATATTTTCAGTAAGTTTCTATTTTTAAAATGATTAAAGCATTAAAACTTTATTAGTTTTAAAAGCTTTTTTTGTTTATTTTATTTTACGGTTTTGACAGTTTATTGTAATGTGATTTCAATGCATTGAAATGCAAACCTTTGAAATTGGTTGAATTAATTGACATAGGAAATTTTTTATTGAATGGTTCATAAAAACACATTTACTACTCACTAAATACCTAATATGCACCACAGGCCCACAACCCGTTGACTATCATCACCTGGCATGGCACATTAACTCCATCCCAAATACTAATATATAATTATTATTGACTTTATCGCTTCAATTTGGATATAAAATTTATTGATAAGAGAAAGGAATTAGAAAGAAATTAAAATTTATAATTATTTTTATTTCAACTTATAATAGAATGAGTTTTTTTCCGCTCTTAAAATTTAATAAAAAGAAAAAAGTTTTTTAATTTTGCTATCTAAATATTTTCTTCGACTTCCACTCAAAGTGTTGCCGCGTGAACAATCAAGAAATGCCTCAAAACTGTAGTCTACACTCTGTTAAATGCTTAAACAGTATTTGAAAGGATGCTATAGGTTATTAATTCATATTGAAAAAAAATATTATGGCAATGCTTGATCAGCAATATCTGTAGTGTATTGCATTCTGTTTTCTTACCTTTTAATTTGCTTCGCATTTCATTTGAAGCATATATATATATATAAAGTAAAATTTCAAGGGTTTTAAAATTAGCTGAAACTTTTGTTTTTTTTATTTGAAAATCATCAGAATTAAACATTTTTAAATCTCACACTATCCCAATTATATTTCTTGCTCACCCTCTATTCTTTAACGCTGCTCACATCCACCTGCTACTACTCGCCGCTACCCATCACCCTCTTTCAATGGTCGTCATTGCTAATCATTTGCCTCCCTTGTCTGTTGTTGCTCACCGCCGCTGCACATCTCCTACCCTTACCCACTCAGGTCACTTGCAGCTGCTGTTTTTATATTTCAATGCATTTGATTTGCATCCAATTAAATAACTCATGTATTTCTGAACAAGTGTTTTATTTACCCTATTCTTTGAAAATATATATATTTTGAAAACATCAAACCAAACATCCCCTTTATATATTTTATTGTCATTGCAGTCTTCCTTCATTCTAAGTATCAATTTATTCTACAACGCCCTCTAATTGATCAGCAGCTTACGTAATATTGAAGTGTCATTTTTTTATGACTCTACTTTTTCCATTGCATTTTACCACTTCACAAAATCTTCAAAAAACATTTTTTCTTCAAAACATTTGGATTCACCAACATCAATAATCAATAAATTAGTATAAGGAAAGATTGATGAATTGGCTTAAATATTGTTTGTGATCTTTTGACTATATGCGCATGCTCAACTTTGTCTGTCTCAATATTTTGAGTCAGTCTATACACCGTCTTGCCCATTATGATTGAAATTCTCAAGCTTTATCTGTTCATTTATGGTGGCCCATTTTCTTATATATCTAAGACCATCTGTTTTAATATCAGATTCATTGAATATGGTATTCTTATATTTGATGATTTTTCAATTTTGATCATATGAAATTTTATTGTCAAAATTACAACTCCAAATCTGATGCAATAACATTAATAGACTTGGGGTATATCGCATTTCTGCTAATAGCAATTTTACCATAAATAAAATTGGAATAAGAAGGCTGAACTTGTTGCTAATTTGAAATTCTTTAGGTAGTCTTTTACATAAAGACGCTTTTTTTATCAGATAATTGTCATTATTTACGGCATTTACCCAATAAAAATCTTATGTGAATATGCATGCAACCACATGCTTTTAGCTCATTCATTTAGTTATATTAATATGTTATTAATCCTATTCTTCCATCATGTTCTTGTAATCATCTACTATATATGAGTTTCATTAATTATGTAAATTTTTCTAATTTCTTTATTACCAAAATCTCGTTTATCATTGAATCTTATTCATTTTATCTTTATTAGACTCATTTATCATCAGGCTCTCTTTTCTTTTGTAAAAAAGCAAGCTTTATTTTTCCAGAAATTAAACTCATATTTCAAGTGGCGTCATTATATTAATAGAAGCAAAATAATGAAGTGAGCCAACGGTTCCCTAATTTCATGTGCACACTTTCCTATTCTTGAGTTTTTGTTTCCCTTGTTTTTCTAAAGAAGACTATTCTTTACTTTTGAAATATGAATTTCGGGAGGAAAAAAATATTATTAAAACCCACTTTAAACTTGAAAGGGAAAATTTTTGTCAGCTACATACAAGTATTGTATACTACATAAACCCTCAAGTTTAGACCTGTTCTTTTTTTTTTATTATTTACTTATTCAAAATTCCATATTTTCAATCCTTCTGCCACCATCACCGTCATTCTCTAATCNTGAACATGCATGCAACCACATGCTTTTAGCTCATTCATTTAGTTATATTAATATGTTATTAATCCTATTCTTTCATAATGTTCTTGTAATCATCTACTATATATGAGTTTCATTAATTATGTAAAATTTTCTAAATTCTTTATTACCAAAATCTCGTTTATCATTGAATCTTATTCATTTTATCTTTATTAGACTCATTTTTCATCAGGCTCTCTTTTCTTTTGTAAAAAAGCAAGCTTTATTTTTTCAGAAATTAAACTCATACAAGTGGCGTCATTATATTAATAGAAGCAAAATAATGAAGTGAGCCAACGGTTCCCTAATTTCATGTGCACAATTTCCTATTTTTGAGTTTTTGTTTCCCTTGTTTTTCTAAAGAAGACCATTCTTTACTTTTGAAATATGAATTTCGGGAGGAAAAAAATCTTATTAAAACCCACTTTAAACTTGAAAGGGAAAATTTTTGTCAGCTGCATACAAGTATTGTATGCTACATAAACCCTCACGTTTAGAACTGTTTTTTTTTTGTTTTTTTTTTTACTTATTCAAAATTCCATACTTTCGATCCTTCTACCACCATCACCGTCGTTCTCTAATTGAGTTAGAGCCATAACTAGGTTTTTGAATGCTTGGCTCATTTGAAGCCCTTAATCATACTAATTAATCATCATTGTAAGTTTTAAGCTATAGGGTGATTTGACAGCCTAGTTGAATTGCCCTTTACTCTCTAATAATTATATATTGATTTCACATCTTCTCAATCCTAGTCTCCTCCGATCAAAACTTTTTCCCTTCCAAATCAACACTCTTCCATTGTGAGCTTCTATGAAGTTGAAACCCTTGTCTATCTTCATCACTGAACTTACACAGCTTAGAATCCTCTACTTCAATATTCTTCTTTAACCGCTTGATTCCAAGCTCCCTACCTTCTAAAATTGTAATATCTAGAGTAATTATCTCAATAACCACATTCAAAATAATAAGAATCAAATTCAAACAAACATTGGTCACTTTTAAAATTCTAGTAACCTTATCATTAGNATTTGACAGCCTAGTTGAATTGCCCTTTACTCTCTAATAATTATATATTGATTTCACATCTTCTCAATCCTAATCTCCTCTGATCAAAACTCTTTCCTTTCCAAATCAACACTCTTCCATTGTGAGCTTCTATGAAGTTGAAACCGTCGTCTATCATCACTGAACTTACACAGCTTAGAATCCTCTACTTCAATATTCTTCTTTAACCGCTTGATTCCAAGCTCCCTACCTTCTAAAATTGTAATATCTAGAGTAATTATCTCAATAACCAGATTCAAAATAATAAGAATCAAATTCAAACAAACATTGCTCACTTTTAAAATTCTAGTAACCTTGCTATTGATCAAACTCAGATTTTGGGTAACCAGTTACAGTATTTTTATCTACATTTTAAAAACCAATAATTATATTATAATAACCAGATCACCAAGAATTTCACAGATCATATTTAAAAATTTAGTAACCAGATTCAGCTATGTAATTCTCACATCTAGAATTCTAATATCCAAATCACCATGCTAGTAATCATGTCATACTTTTAGCAAACAAAACTATTCTTTTAGCTATCAGATTCATGCTAAGCTGCAATAGCCAGATTCAGCTTTAAGGGAGAAGGTAATGTTGGCATCTACTGGTCCTACAAGCTAGAAGTTGTTGAAAGAATATTGGAAAGGGTATAATAAGCCATGTGGATATATAGTCCTGGAGAGACATAATGGAAGGGAAAAGGTGGATTAAAAAAAAAAAATGAAGTCGAAAAAGGATTAGAAGACTTTAAAAAAACTTTATAGGGCTATTAATAAAGCATTAGTCAACACAAGGACTTCTACATATTTTTCCTTATTTAGAAACTTAGTTTTTGAATGTAAAATCATTTTCATTTTCACTTATATGAATCAATATTTGAGTCTACTGCTAAGGAGTCTCATAACTTGTTCTAACACGGGTTGTTAAGAGTATCAATTAAATGAATGCAATAATTGTCAACCAACTCAATTGTATTTCCTATACATCAGTCGGAGTTTTTTTTTTTTTTCTAGAAATGCAATATGGTGTTCCTATTGAGTGTTGCATAGGTGGTTCTAGCTCTATTCTGCGTTAATTTTTTTAATAGTTCCATCTATTTTACCAAAATTGCCTCTTTTCCTTCCTATATATATATATATCCGGGCGGGTGTACAAATGTAAATATAAAAGTTTAGGTGTTGGATGTGTAAATACTTAAGAATTATGGTTAGGGTAGTGAATTTAGCTCAAAAATTGTTAATCGTTCGAAAATCAATTCAAATTTTGGCTCCGTTCGAGATCAAATTGAAATAAACCAATTGAGCTATGAGTCAAAACTTTGGATTAAATTTTTTTTTGAGCCAATTTCGAGCAATACATGGACTGGCTTGATCTCACTCGAGATCAGCTTGTATTGTTTTTAATTTATAAAAAATACATATATAATGCTAAGTAAAATCGAATATAATGAGTCGTGAGCCTATCTCGAGCTGAAAGGGGTCAAAATAACTCAATTTCAGGTAGTTAGCTTCAATTGTGAGCTGGATTGAGCTGATTTTGAGATAAAATGAATCCAAATAACTCATTTGAGCCACCTCGTTTCAATTTTGATTCGGCTCGGCTTGAAATCAAATATAACGAACTACGAGCCGATTTCAAGGCACACTAAATCTATTCGAGCAGATTTTGAACCGACCTCGGGTTCAAAATTGAATTGTTAAGAGCCCTCATTGTGGTATATATGAATGGACATTCCACATAAGTTGATCAATATTGAAAATGAATAATTTATCAAAAATCATGCAGGTTCATTGATTGTTTTGTTCAATTTTACTGGTTTCAACCAGTTTTGGCATGTCGGAGTTGGATTGAAATTGATTGGAGGATTGATTTCACAGCTAAATTTATGAGATTGGTTTATCTGATTTCTTAAAATCATGCCTTGTATGTGATATTTGTAATTATTGCTGATGCCTTTGAAAAATTGGATGATATGTGTGGCCACCTATAAGATAGCTTTTCAAAAGGTGGAAATATTATTCCTTCCTCTAAACCAAATGGATAATGGTTTTGGCACCAATTGGAAAGAAAGGAGTTGGAATTAAATTGCCTCCATATGATTTCGGATTTGCTCATTAAATTAGTGACGTCTAGGTTGGGAAGACTCAAATCAACATACTCTTTGGATTTGGTAGAAGTACTCCAAGGAATAGTATGCATACCTCTTTCTTTATCTCCTTAATACCAGCTTATCCCCAACTTGTTTAACCAACAACTAGATAATCCTATTAGGTGTCTTGTGGATTGGGTCTTATGCAACAATGAATGGAATGCTCATTTCTCTACCTCTCATTATAAAGTTATAAATCTCTAAACTTCTTATCACTGCCTCGTTCTCCTCTCTTTTGGGAATTCTACTTGCATCAGAGGAAGGTTTATGTATAAGAATTTTTGGAGCTGCTGTCCAGATTTTATTTAATGTTATTTTCAATGCTTGGAATCATGATGTGTCTGGGGATCCTCTTTTTGCTTTATGTAACAAGTTGAAAATGTTAAAAAGGCTCTTCTTGATTGGAATTATAACTCCACCTACATTTCTAACTCTATTTTCGTTTTGGAAAATCAACAAGCTGATATTTGGAATCAACTTCAAAATCAGCCCCTACATACATCAAGATCTGCTCTCCAAGGCCAATGCTATTCAAATTCAATTGAATAATCTCATTGCTTGTGAGTATGAGTGGACTAAGCAGAGGGCCAAATATGTCTGGCTTCCAAAAGGGGTGGATGATATTATATTTCCTTGCGACAAGATCAAAATCCATAATAGTAAAAATTTCATTTGAGAATTATTGATTAATAATTCTTGCATCTCATCTCAACAAGTTATTGTTAATGAAGCCAGTAAGCACTTCTCCACTGAGCTTATATAACACTCATCATAGAAGCCAAAGCTATAACAATCTCTTCTCCACCTCTCGAACTATTGACCTTTCTGAAAGTTCATCACTTGTGGCTGATTTTAGTGAGGCGGAGATTAAAAAAGTTTTTTTTTATTTATGCCTCTAATAAAGCACCTAACCCAAATGGCTTTGCTTCAAAATTTTTCAAAGACACTTGGCATTTGATTGGGCCTTCTTATAGTGAAACTATCAAATATTTTTTTGAATCCTTCAGGCTCCCCAGAAGGATAGAACATTCTGCCATCACACTCATCCCCAAAATCAATCATGTAACTTGCATTATTGATTATAGGCTCATATCACTGTGTAATACTATTTATAAAGTTATATCCAAATTGCTTAAGCTGATTTTACCTAATATCATTCATCATTTTCAAACATCATTTATTTCTGGACGTGATATTGTTCATAATATTATTTTAGCTAATGAGATATTATTTGGTTTTAATTATACTAATGCTCCTAAGAAATTTTGTGCTAAGATCGATCTTACAAAAGCTTTTGATAAGGTCAACCACCAGTTCTTATATGAGAGAATGATGCATTAGGTTTTCCTACTTTATTTTTTGCTTGGATCAAGGAATGCAGTGATCATATTCCATTTTCTGTTATCATTAACGATGAGATGAAGGGGTTTCTTAACTCCACATCTAGCTTACCATAAGGATGCCCTCTCTCCCCTTTCCTTTTCACTATTGTGATAGATGTCTTATCTAGACTCTTAGATTCTCAGCATACTAACATCTATGATTCTACAGAAGATAATACTTCTCTTTTTATTCATGCTGGTGATCTTCTATTTTCGATAATGCGGGTTGTTCTTCTATAAACAAGCTTATGATTGTTTTAGCCATTTTTTATGAGGCCACTAATTGACACGCCAACCCTTTTAAATTCGTCACATGCTTCTCTAAATCGGTGGATCAATCTGAACAACAAAGACCGTGTGATACTTATTGTTTCAAGCATGCTAAGGTGCATTAGGATTATCTTGGTATCGTCATTCATTCTTCACAATTGTTTCAAGCATATTACACTTGTCTTGTTTCTACCTGCTACTGTCTTTCATGTATAGCATGTTATACTACTCTTGTTTTCTGTCTACTACTGTTTCACTTGCATGTTACTGTTCATTCCTGTCTACTACTGTTTCACTGCACTAAATTACTCGAAAAACTATAAGGGTGGTTGGCTACCTGGAAGCAAAAGCTTTTTCTCTTTGCTCGCAGGTTTCAACTTTTTAAAAATATGATTTGGAACTACTTGCATTATAGCATGAAAATTAAAAATCTTGAAAATCATTCGGTAAAAATCTTAATTACTTTAACCACGAAAAAGGTGATTGTTTACATACAAACCATACAATTCCTATGTATTTACATATCTAATCTTCAAAGTTCAATTTTAATATTCATACAATCATACCTAATGTATTTCACTTATTAAAAGTNCCATACAATTCCTATGTATTTACATATCTAATCTTCAAAGTTCAATTTTAATATACATACAATCATACCTAACGTATTTCACTTATTGAAAGTTAATATATATATATATATATATAAAGATTGGAATGATATAGATATAAAATTTGAAATTTTGGTGTTAGATATGTAAATATCTATGAATTTGCGAGGTATTTATGTAAATAAATAAATAAATAAATAAAGGTAAAGCTGACTTGGGCAAGTAAGCATCATCATAGCATTTAGCTCTTATGAAGAATGATTCATGTTCCCCGATTTGGTTAATCACTGCCAGCCATTGTGTGGGTCCACCGCGTGACCATGAGCAGATGCATCTTTTTCTTAAAAGGTGCCTGCCTTTTAATAAGGCCAATATTAATATTTGACCCATTGTACTTTATGGCATCATATTTATTTATTTATAAACAATTGATGAAGTGTAGAAACATTTAGCTACATACCACTTAATTTCTTTTTAATGAATTTACATATTAATATATAAATATTTAAATATATAAAAAAGTGTATTTCACTTTTTAAAAGTTAATATGATTATAATAAATTATTTAAAAAAACTAAAGTTTTGGTATCAGATTAGTAAATACATAAGAACTGGGTGGCACTAAATAGATCTTGAGCTTAGGTCTAATTTTTGTCAGAAGAAATTAATTTTAAAAAGTTTATAAATTTTTCAATTTAAATTTATTTATGATGAATTATTAAATTAATAAAATCACTTGAAAGAAACTATGATGGACAGCCAGTCAATTTAAATTTGTATTAAACTTTTTAAAAATGTAATTATGATGGTTGGTTAGGTCTATTCTCACTAATTTTAATTGGTCAAATTTTGATCAAAATATTTTTGCTGGTTCAGGATGTATCATCACATATCATATAATTTTTAATTGCACATGGAGTGGGAGTCATGAGACAGTATATTAGTAATTCGGGTAAACATCATTGAGAGACCGTAAAGTAGATCTTATTATAGTTGAGAGGAACAATCAATAAATCAATTTATTTCAAAAGTGTAGGGATTAATCTATATGGATATGAGGATTTAGATTTTATAGAATATATTGATGGAAAATAAGGACAATTTGTTATATTTGTACTTTGGTGAACACAACATTAAGTTGGGTTTATAGGTTAGAGAATATCATTGTTCTGTCAACTACTGAAGCTAAGTATATTGTTATCACAAGGGCTAGCAATGAAATGATTTGGTTGTAAAGCTTTATGGAAAAACTTGGTAAGGAGGTAGAGAATTGAAAGCTTCATAGTGACAATATGAATGATATTTATATAGCAAAGAAAGCCGCCATTTCATAACAAGACGAATCACATTCAGCTAAGATGTTATTTTATTCCTTCACTCATAAAAATGATCAATTATTTTTGGATAAGATACACACAACTCAAAATCCTATAGATATGTTAACTAAGATTGTGACAGCTAAGAAACTAAAGTTATGCTGAGTTCCAGTTAGAGTTCATAAAAGTTGAGATCGAGATGAGCCATATTATAGTTTATAACTATGAAGATGTTTTAGATATGGAGGAGTAAGATTGATTGCAATCAGTCTCTAAGTGGGAGATTGTTATTATGTAAAACATGATTATGTTAATCAATTGAACACTCAAATCCCTCAATTTCATCAATCAAGCTTGATTATGAGCTTGTCAAGGGTTTTTGGGGCGTTCTTATTCGGTTGGGGGACGTTGCCCCTTAAATTTTTTTTCTATACCTAAAAGCCTAGAACTCGGAGGGGAGTGTCACAACTTCGAGACTATTAGTGTCTTAACGCACAATCCAAGTTTAGAACATGAGAGCACGGCAGTCCATCGCCCCTAATGCATTACCTAAAGCCCATTAGAGGACTGTAGTGCCATATCGCAGTTCTTGTAACCGATTTAGGGTAGTCCTTATTATGGCATATTTTTCGATGAAAATAGTGTTAGGTTTCATGTTTTTTTCTTTTGCAAAGGAGAGAAGAAAATCAGTATTCTAAAATGTGGATATACTTGAATGTAGTGTAATTTGTACGATTCTTCTCAATTTTTTGTTTATAGTGGATTTCTTGTTGTGACATGATTCTGTGGTTTTTTTCTATTCTCAAGCTTTCTATATTNTATATATATGCCCCTAAATAGATCTTGAGCTTAGGTCTAATTTTTGTCAGAAGAAATTAATTTTAAAAAGTTTAGAATATTTTCAATTTAAATTTATTTATGATGAATTATTAAATTAATAAAATCACTTGAAATAAACTATGATGGACAGCTAGTCAATTTAAATTTGTATTAAACTTTTTAAAAATGTAATTATGATGGTTGGTTAGGTCTATTCTCACTAATTTTAATTGATCAAATTTTGATCAAAATGTTTTTTGGTTTAGAATGTATCATCACATATATAATTTTTAATTGCACATGAAGTGGGAGTCATGAGACAGTACATTAGTAATTCAGGTAAACGTCATTGAGAGACCATAAAGTAGATCCTATTATAGTTGAGAGGAACAATCAATAAATCAATTTATTTCAAAAGTGTAGGGATTAATCTATATGGATATGAGGATTTAGATTTTATAGAATATATTGATGGAAAATAAGGACAATTGGTTGTATTTGCACTTTGGTGAACACAACATTAAGTTGGGTTTATAGGTTAGAGAATATCATTGATCCGTCAACTACTGAAGCTAAGTATATTGTTATCACAGGGCTAGCAATGAAATGATTTGGTTGTAAAGCTTTATGGAAAAACTTGGTAGTAGAGAATTGAAAGCATCATAGTGACAATATGAATGATATTTATATAGCAAAGAACGTCGCCATTTCATAACAAGATGATTCACATTCAGCTAAGATATTATTTTATTCCTTCACTCAAAAAAATGATCAATTATTTTTGGATAAGATACACACAACTCAGAATTTTATAGATATGTTAACTAAGATTGTGACAACTAAGAAACTAAAGTTATGCTTAGTTCCAGTTAGAGTTTAGAAAAGTTGAGATTGAGATGAGCCATATAATAGTTTATAACTATGAAGATGTTGTAGATATGGAAGAGTAAGATTGATTGCAATCAGTCTCTAAGCGAGAGATTGTTATTGTGTGAAACATTATTATATATTGAACACTCAAATCCCTCAATTTCATCAATCAAGCTTGACGATGAGCTTGTCAAATGGTTTCGGGGTGTCTCCAACCCTCTTAATCGGTTGAGGGACGCTGCCCCTAAATTTTTTTTTCTATAACTAAAAGCCTAGAACTCGGAGGGGTGTGTCTCAACTTCGAGACTATTAGCGTCTTAACGCCCAATCCAAGTTTAGAACATGAGAGCACGACAGTCCATCGCCCCTAATGCAGTACCTAACGCCCATTAGAGCACTGTAGTGCCATATCGCAGTGCTTGTAACCGATTTGGGGCAGTCCTTACTTATTATGGCATATTTTTTTATGAAAATAATGTTAGATTTCATGTTTTTTTCTTGTTCAAAGGAGAGAAGAAAGTCAGTGTTCTAAAATGTGGATATACTTGAATGTAGTGTAATTTGTACGATTCTTCTCAAATTTTTGTTCATAGTGGATTTCTTGTTGTGACATGATTCTGTGATTTTTTTCTATTCTCAAGTTTTCTATATTAAATCTTATGTTACATGTATTTTTTTGTTTTGTGTACTTCTATTTCAAGTATTATTTCATATCTCTCCAATCAGATTGTGAATCTCTCCCAACAAAGTAGTATAAAAGAAATATAATGTATTTGAAATATTTTTGAATTGTTTGGTTCAGTGTAAAATAAATGTAAAAGAAATTTTAAATCAATATAATATGCTTAATAATAGTCGTAACCGCCTCAACTAACAAGTACTGCGACGATAGGCTAACAAAGCTTCACTTTTGAGGTGTATTTCCTAAAATCTAGTGAATCCCAAATACTTAAAAGTTTTACTCAGCATTTCATTTTCTCTCAAATCAACATTGAAATTTTTAAAATGCATGAATTCGATTATTTTACAACCATTTTTCATCAATCCAAACAACACCTTAAATTTTTTTTATCTTTATTTATCCTTCTAGAAATATATTTAGCATTTGTTACTCATTAAGCCTTTCAAGATAGTTTTAGAGGGATGGAGAGTGTTAAAGGTTGTGAATGTCAATTCTATAGTAAAATATATTATGATGTTAGTTGCTTTTCGAAGTAGATTATTATTTTCTTACATAAATAAATGAGTGATTTCCAATATCATTTGTATTTTCTTTTCCTTTTCCATTTTCTTATAGGAAACTTTATCTTATGGATGCTTTAATGATTTCAACAAGAATTTTTTTAAAAAAATTTTCTTACTTTTAAATTTCTAAATATGAAATTTTATGAATTTTTATCATGTGGTGGCGAATGATTCACTTGTTCCCCCCAATTTATTACTCTATATTATAATTTTTGTCATATGAAATAATCTTTGATGATCATGCGATGTTAATCATCAACCATGTTGCATGATTTTCCATATGTAACATGTGTAATACTACGTTGTATGCATGACATCCGTCATAATGGATTTGACTTTTTAAAATGAATGTGCTTGTACATATCATGTGGTGATCCACATCTGATTTTTTCCTCATTTTGTAAGCATATGAATGTAAATCTATATGATTATGTGCATACCTCACATATGTAACCTTTTTTTATTGGTATGATTTTACGATGCATAAGTGAGTTAACTATATCCCAAGTCATGACATGTTTATTTATACAACAAGAAGGGCAACGTGAATTATGTGAGATGTGAAATCATGGTAATGTTACTTAAATATTATTCAATGTAAATATAAGAGAAGGTTGAGAAATATATAATTTGACATATCAGAAATAAATTTATTGATAAAATGGCAGCACATTCATCTAATTGCAAGGCTCAAATGTAATTTAATCACTTATTCATAATATTACAAATGTCAACAACCCTAAAATCACCTCCCAACCCTTATCAATTACAAATCTAACCCTAAACTTTATATTACATTTACACAACTCAAATCTTTGGTATTAAATCTAAAACATCACTATTTTAATTTAGAAAAAAAAATGAAATACATCTTTTGATTCACAGATAAGATGGCATGTATGTAAAAATTGAAGTGTTGATGTTGGATATATAAATATATATATATTTTGTGAGGTATTTATGTAACACTTCATAAAATTTAGTGGCTTGCAACGAGGACAGTTGGAGGGAAGTGAAATGGGCCCTAGAGTGGCCCTTCACAGGCTGGTCCGGCAAGTGGCCTGCCTCCGCGCCACCATCTACGGAGAAGCGACGGGGCATCAAATTATGCTGGGTTCAAGTGGGCCCAAATACTTGCAAACGTTGTCGTCAAACCCAATTGGTCCACTTTCAATTTGGGCTGCTTTAATGCCCGCCAGCGAAGTCCGACGACGACCGCCCGTTGGTTGATGATGAGCTCACCACGACATGTAGGCCAAAAGCGAAGCACAAAACTAATTATTGCTTTCCTTGTGAAAACTAGGCCTTACCCTCTTTCTTAAGTTTTTTAATTAAATTTAAGATCTAATTTATTCATGATTCATAGACACCACGCCATCCTGATCTATTTTACATATATAGCACCTAAATTTTAATATTTAGGTCAATAGCACTTGAATCTTTGACATCACATCAAAATAAAACTATCATCTATTTTTTTAAAAAAATTAATCACTTCTTTTCATGCATAGAGTTATACCACCGATTTGAACCAATAAGCTATACATATACGTATATATGAAAGGACTGTGGTTGAAGACCATAGATCAGCCTTCATGAGCTAAAGCCCGCGTTTAGTAGCCCTCATGGTAAGACTGTCGTTAGAGTGATCTGCAAATTCTATTTGTATCTTACAATAGCTGCCAAGCAAACCTGTTGGACTAACTAGATAAATGGGTTCACCAATCTAGTATGTATGCTCCTAATGAATTGACCGATCAAACTCACAGGTCTAGCTCGCCAAGTTTTTCATCAAAAAGTCATTGACATATATGGTAGAACACAACTTATCTTAATAATTTTTTAAACATATAATACTCTTCGTGCCTTTTTTCGGGGGAATGCTGCATCATGACACTAAGAAATCCTTTCCTGCCCCCTTCTTTTCATTAGACTTTGCCAAAAAAGGTTCAAAAAATATAACGCATAATTCAGGCTTAGAGAACACATCAATCCTCATCCTCCACCTTTCTCACACATCTCTCTCCCAAATTGTGATGTATTAAAATTTTAAAAGATAAAATCTAGCATACTTTATAATTAGGCCATTTACACCCATACCACCAAATTCCTACCTATTTACATATCTAACACCTGACATTTACACCACCCAAATGTTCATATCATATCAAAAATATCACTATTTTAACTACAAAATAAGATAAAATGCATCTTTTTCATGCCAAGTTAAAGGTAGCATATACGCAAAAAATTGAAATTTAGCTGTTAGATATGTAAATACATAAGAATTGAGTGGGAGGTCATGCACTGAAGAACAAATAAAAAAAGAATTTTCCAATGATCTGTAAATCGTCAACATATGGAAAAACCAAAATCCCTTCGTGAAAGAATTGCACAACCAGGTTCAAAGAAGTCTAGCTTAAATCGGTTTTTTCAGAAAGAACCAAAATCCCTCCACAGAAAGTTTCCATGAATTTGAAGCTCAAATTTCAAACCTGGACAACGCGGAGGAAAGACGAACACTGCCACAACAATGTCGGTTTTTTATATAATTTAATTAATTAATTTTTTATTTGCCTCCTGCCTGTCCTCCCCACTGTAGGTGCTGCCCCTTTTTCTTAATTACGGTTATTATTTTACTTTACTTTAACTAATTTATTCTTTTAAGGAACATGAGGGAGATGATGAGCGTTCTAAAAAGAAACAAAAAAGCATCAATTTTGAAAACAAAAGCAACTAACAAGTGATAAATCACTGCAACAGCAGCACAGAGACGCCATTACAGGGCTTCTACAACCCGCTACTGTACAAAAGCAATAATAATGCTGGTAATGGAATCAAGATTATAGCTCGCTTGATTTCCTCTTTAGTCCTCCATCTTCCCCAATGCAAGGGAAGCAAGAACCAGGAAGAAAGAAAGCAAAACATTCTGAATAAGCAAAAGAGCAACTCAAAAGACTCTATTTCTTTTATTTTGCCATTTTTCTTACTTGTTTCTTTCTTCCGAGTCCGCCATGGATAGATAGATCGATGTAGCCATTTCATAGATCAAGTGCGTTGGGTCCGTTGCAATAGTTGAGATACGGGTTCCAAATCCACTGTACAAGGAACTTGGTTCCGCCGACGCCGTTGAGGTTATAAGCCCCGCCGCTCCGGCCGTCTACGAGAAGCTGGCCGGTGTACGATCCGCCGCCGCCTGTCCCGTATATTCCCTCACATAAATCAGCGATCTCGGTAGGGAAAGAGGGGTCACCGCCAGCGTACCACGCGTTGATGAGCGGATTCGATGCCATCTCAGCTAACTCATGCCCGATCACACTAACCATTCCATCCACCCCCACGTCTCCGTTCGGCGCGCGCTCGGCTCGCCGACCAGGTACGTAAGTCGGGATGGCGAAGGGGTAAGCGCAGACCTCCGTGCACCGACCGCCGGAGTTACCCACCCAGGCGTACGGCAGCGTGTAACCAACCACGGAAGGGAATGTAAAATAGTGAAATCCGCACACATTGGCGCAGAAATCATCCATCCCGACGTCGGATGAGGTGAGAAGGAGATATAATCCTCCGCGAGGGTTTATCGGGAGGGGGCGAGTGCGGGCGGTAACAGCGGTACGGATGATGTATTGTACGGAGAGACGGGTGAGTTGCTTACCGTGGGAGTATAACCGATCGTTCTTCTCAGCACCGAGGCGGACAATGGCGGTGATGTTGGATCCAGTCTGATCGGTGTAGAGGCGGACGGTGCGCCACCAAGCGGAGAC